>CM056594.1:3944124-4195160 GCA_029721355.1 Tegillarca granosa | reverse complement strand
GTCATCACTCAGGTGATGTAGCATGCCACATGATCCATCCATATAAGCTTTGTGTGGAACTCGTTTAAATAACAAAATCCCAGAATAATTCATTGATACAGGAAAATTAACAATTGCAATAAACACAATTATTATACACAAACATTATCATATACATGCATTATATGGCTAAACACCATGCCTTGAAGGTGTTAATGAAAATCATTTACTACAGCAGCACAGCAAAGTCACAGAAAAATTATTTCATGAAGGGTCCATTTATGCTAGGCCAACATGATCTGCGGCATCACATTTAAAGGACATATTACTGTCTGTTTTTATTTCTAAATGCAGAGTGGAGTATAAGTGATTATGCCTCAGTCAATTGTTTAATCAATACAGAAGTAAAACAAAAATTCCACAGATTTAAATGTCTCGCCAGGTTAGTTTTTGATCAAGTAGAAAATACATTACTTTAACATTTTGACACACCGCCGCCACCGACACAGGAAAAGTAATACCTAAGTCTTACCTTATGGCAATGCCAGGCTCAACAATAATGATTGATTTCATCATTTGTTCCATCAGATTTTGGCTTTTGAGAGGACAGGGGTGTTTGGACTTAAATACAGTAGCACTAAGTGTACAATCAAAGTTATTAATTACAACATGACAAGGCTTTACTGTATATAAAACATACAATTCTAATCTCAATTTTGTTTCATCTTTCTTTTCAATTTCTTCACAGCGTTTTCCAAAATGCTCATTCCATTCTTCTTTACAGTATCTGCAAGTTTCCTAAATGCATGTATAGAACAAAAATTTACTGAGGGCTTATGTTATAAACTACATGTACATATAGCTTACTTCATGTATCAACATTTCTTTAGTAAAAATTATTCAAATATTTTCAAACTTTGGATCTACATGTACCAGAATATGCATCTCTTTTATGCAAAAATGTTAAAGTCCAGATCTCATAAAAAAATAATAATTATAATAATTTTTTTTTTAAATCTATCAAATGTAATATAATAACACTGTCATACTTACATAAGTCAAAATGAAAATGTTTGTAACTAAAAGTGTGAATACTGAAAGTTTGTTTTGCCCATTTGACTGCAAATAGCCAAAGGTCTATTCACACTGAAATCTGCCTAAACTAAACACTTTTTAAATGAAAGGCTATTTAGATAAAAGTTTTGTTTTACAGAATAATGTATTAAAAACAACACTAATGGAGGGTTTTGTTACAAAAAGTTTTCAGTTTACCCATGATTCATTGTTTACAGGTTATGTTATGTTAATACATACCTTCATACAAGTTGTATTTTGACATGTAAACACTTTGTCACCAGGGTCCATTAAAGCAGCAAACTCACAATGTGGACATCTGAAATTATACATGTATATAAATGATTATCTGATGGATTGTATCATCACATATACATTGTATTTTGTCTGCAGTGTGGTTTTAAACAAAGAAAAGGAATGGCAATCTGAAATTGTTTGTTTGTTATGATTAACATACACAACAGAGATTTCAATGTTTCTTGAGGTATTTAAATTTCTTCCATACCGATATTTCAGAACTGACTGGATTGATAAATGTAAAATAATAAATTGCAATTACATGTATAACAAATACAACACAAATGTTACACTTTACACTTTCTATCACAACTCACTGTAAATTAAATGCTACTAAATGCTAATGTTGATCTTGCAAGATTACAGATTTTTTTTTTTTTTTGTTACAACATTTTTAAATTTCAGATAAAGCTAAAAATGTATGGTATAGATCAATATTCCTGATGCTGCTATGTTCAAGGGACATTACTGCAAACAGTAAGTATTGGACACTGCACAAGGTGTAGCTACCTAAATACATATACATGTACCAGTACCTTGAAACATACTGCCTGAACAATAAATGTGCATCAAGGGACTATATCTCTACTGAGTTACTGATACAGGGTTACACCAGCAGTCTACTTAAAAACATTTAGTAATATATACTTTAATGATATGTTACTTACAAATTAAGTACATTGGGACTCTTTTCCAACAAGTTAATACATGTATATGAACATAATGAATAACTTGACATTTACTATTGTTCAGAACTATTAACAGACTACTTCTCCAAATACACTGAGTACATGATGACATAAATAATTACCTGACAAGATCAGCTAAATCTGCTAGATTTATATTTTCTTCTTTCACTCTATCTTCATATTTCTCTAGTATATTTGATGGTACAGCTTTACTTAGCTGGCCTGAAAATCAAAATTTATAACATCAGTAACATTTAACATTTACATGGTCTGAGATGACAGAGAATTAGAGACAATGGACTTGCAACCTGAAACAGAATTATGTCTCTTCCAAAGTTTTGACTATAGGTCACTTCATACCCCTAAGACTACAATTACCATCCTGCTACATGGAGTTTGATTTTACATATCAGTCAAGAGTCTTCAACTAGTGTTTAGGCAATCCATTACAGTAAACATAACCACAGAAATCATCAACCTTCAGCAAGTAAACTGACAAGCTTTAGATAAGTAGAACTGTGATTTGTAAGCTGATGTGTTAGACCCAAGGGTCAACAAAGCCCAACCTTCCTGATGAAATAACTGGCTCAATCTGGATAGATAAACCATTTCAACATTATGTATAAGCAGTTAAGTACATGTAATTAACAGACAGAATCAAACACATAATAATAATAATAATAATAATAATAATAGAACATCAATAACAGCTATAAGACATTAATCAATTCTCAGATATATGTACCTCAAATCAAAAAATGTTAAAACTGTAAAATCTACATAATACTTACTAACAGGAAAAGAAGCATCACAACCCTCTGTCATACACAATAAATCAGCCTGAAATAGAAATTATGTCTTTAATATAACAGAGTACTAAACATACTAAAGCAATCAATATTCGTTTTTTGTTGATTAATTAAATAATACTGTTTTCAGAGTACATTTGTTTTCTTGCCATTTAAAGAAATAATTTTAAACACAAGTTTATACAGTACTGGTGTTACGTGATCCTATTTATCAATCTACAAGTACATGTATCTAAAATTTGTGTATTTACTTATAAATATTAGTTAATTTATTTACTGACCACAAAAAAGTGTTTGTTTGTAAGAGTTTTGTAATAAAACACTATAAAACAAAGGAATTACATGTACCTTTCCCTGACCAAATACAGACTCCTTAGCATAATTCTTCAAACAGTCTTGACAAAACAGATGACCTTCATAACATTGTACCATGTTTTCAAAAGCTATCTCTCCATAACAACAACCACATTCTATAAGTTGACCTGTATCTTCATATTCATGTTCATTTATTTCAGCAGCTAACTGTCTGTCACTTTCCTATAAATTTATACAAAAATAAGATTTCATTTATTACCAAATACAAAAGTTATGTGTTTCATTTACTAAGAATTAAAGAAAGAAAAAAAGATGTTTTAAAATTACAATAAAACCTATTCCAGTATACAATCTTTTTGTAATAGCATTAGTCCAGTTGAAAAAAATATATCATGATGACTGTGGCATGAAAAAAAAAGGCACAAGAAAATCACAAATTGCAAATATTGTGATAATAAAATCCCTTCTGTCATTACATGATTCCCATAGAAATGGTAAAATAAGTAAATTTGGCAAAATATTTTAAGTGAAAATAAAGAAAAGTGCTATAGCAATAGGGTCTGCCTTCTTCATCTTTAATCTTTGAATTCGTATACTAATATGAAAATGTTCTTGGCAATTAGATATTTGCTGTTACATGCTACAACTAGATTTGTTAGATAAATTGTTTTGTGATTTTCATGATAATTATCATCATATTAACTATTCCTGTACCTGGAGGTTGTAAGTAAACACTAGTCACAAGACAAGGCTTACACACCCTTTTATGTAAACATGTTAAATTAACACTAATATCAATACTTTCACTTTGGTGAAAAAAGTTTATATACTTAAGGTCAAGTTAGAAAGTTTGAAAAACCTAATATCTATAGTGACTAGCACCTAAACTGTCAATCATATAAATTTCTCTAAACATGCCTTTCTGTTTCCAAACTTGGAATGTAAAAAATTAAGAAAATTCACCTAAAGAAATGCATTAAGTGTAAAATTCAAGAGTGAATTTTACCACAAATATAAAATTTCTATATTGATACTAGTGCTATAAGGGTGCTAAATTGCACAAAATAATGGAGGGGGAAATATTACCTGTCCTAATAAGCTATCAAAAGACAAAAGAGTTCCTTAAAATTTGGAAACTTTTTAAATGTGTACCTCGGCTATTTCCAATAAAGAATCAGCTACAAAATCAATTTCTTCTTGTAGGTCTGGTACTATTGTTGACAGATATCTTCTTGTACGAGGACACTTTAGAAAAGTAAATGTCATAGGGTATTCTTTATCTTCTCCTAAAATGATTAAATACAAATACAATGTACATTATTAGTTTCTTAACATGATTTAAACTAAAAACTATTACAGACTGAAAGTCTTCACTAAATTGAAACTGACAATTAACTACATGTAACTAAGTAAAGAAAACTTTATAATGATGATAAAATACCCAAAGTAACAGTATTTAAAGATCAGACAAAAACTGTAAAACCATAAAATTACCTTGCAGTAAAATATATGTAACAGTGTGTCTGTAAAATGATTAACTGTAGATCACTTTCTCATGTAGATTTTTTTTTAAATAATTTTTTTCCACTTGTTGATCAATTACAAAATCAATCAACTATAAACTATAATACAAAATGTATATACACATGTAGGACCATAAATTATATCAATACTATTACATGGCCATGATAATTTACATCAATGAAATTGCTCTGGATGTAATACATAAACCATGAACATTTATAACAATGTTTCTACTTTATATACAATATCAAAACTACTGTAGCTGACAACTATGCATTATTAACACACCTTTTTTCTGACCTTAGATCTTTCATGATATTTTTTTCTTATTTTAATCTTAGCAAAAGTAGGACACTGTATTACAGATATAAATGCATATACTTACCAACTTTGAAAGTTGTCTCTACTTTTGCACCAGAGTTGGGCTTTAAATCTGTAAGTACAAGAAAAGAAATAATCAAACTAAGATAGGAAATCACAAAGAATGCAAGAATGTTTATTTGTTACAAAACTAGTGTAACTTACCTTAATTTGCCAAAGGAAAATCAAAAGGTTTTCCTATTTATGGCCACTGTGACCTTGAATGGTCAAGGTCAACTAACTTTGCTAACTGTGTAAAGCTTCATGTGTTGTTGCTATACATACAGATTAAAGCTTGAAAACTTATCAGTTTGAAACAAGAAATTAATGGTACTGTTACCCTTAATGATGGACACAGTCTACCAGCTTGGCAAATGAGGTAGAAATTGACCATTATCACATACTCTGATATGCTTAAAAGTTAAGATTTATTTCCTCATAGACCACTGCCGGAACTACTTTTTTGCAAAAATGCCGAAATAAATTTATGCACAAATTTCATTGTTGTTCACATTTAACTAATTTGTTTGATAAACATTAAACATTTTGCAATTAACTTTGTTCTTTTGATACCTTTCAATTATGAAATTTAATTATAAACATTGCCTTTAATTTTTGTTCGTTCTATTGCAAAATAACTTAAAGACTGCACACTTTTTGTATCAACCCACTACATGGGAACTTGGGGACTACATCCGTCTTTGACATCTGTATTTGGCCTTCATAAAGATAATTTTTACAATATTATCTTCATTTAATAACCCAAGTTGCATTGTTCATTGGGTTAGAAGTATATTTGTATTATTTTGTTAATGTTTAAATATGTCATTTGTAAAATCTAGTCTGTTATGCAAGATGTAATGTTGTAGTCGAATTTTACAGTCTCATAAGCATAATACTATATTTTGTAGTTGGATATTTCCTTTTAACTTACTGTAGCAATTTTAGTATATTGTAGATTTACTGGTTATTCTAGTCTAGTTTATGATGTAGTCTTTAATCCAAATTAGAAAAAAATTTATTTTTAAATTTGTTAGAGTTTTGTATAAAATGGGATTTATGCAAAGTGCACAGTCCTCATTCAAGTGATTTTTCAATAGACCAAACAAGAATTAAAGACAATGGTTTTATTGGCATTAAATAGCCATAGAATGGAGAAAATGCCATTACCAATGCCATTACATTCTGTTATACAATCAATTAATGGTAAATTTTATATAAAATACCTAGTTTATAAAAGTTAATGACAGTTTAATAGCAACAATGCCATTAAAACACCGTTTTCTCTGTAATATTTAATGGCAATATAAAACCACTGAATCTTATACTTTTTTAATGACCATGAAACATAACTTTAATGGTCAAGTTTCAAACTGTTGCAAGGAATAAATGAAACATAGAAATAAAAATCAAAAAAATCAATATACAATCAGTAACTCATATATCTTTTCAAAATTGATTTTGAAATGTTACTCAAGTTCCATTAAAATATTGAAGATAATTTGTTCTACACTTAGTTCTTATACTTACCCTTTTCCAAATCTTTTTGCCGTTTTAACATAACCTGTCTCAATACATTATGACTTGGAGCATAATGACCATGGAAATGTTTAAGGACTATTCTTATATCTCTCACAGATATCTATAAATACATAGTAACATTTATCAAAATTGTCAGAGTAACATTTATCAAAATTGTCAAAGTAACATTTATCAAAACTGTCAAAGTGACATTCATCAAAATTGTCAAAGTAACATCTATCAAAATTGTCAAGGTAACATCCATCAAAAATGTCAAAGTAACATTTATCAAAATTTTCAAAGTAACATCTATCAAAACTGTCAACGTTACATTTATCAAAATTGTCAAAGTAACATTTATCAAAACTGTCAAAGTTACATTTATCAAAATTGTCAAAGTAACATCTATCAAAACTGTCAACGTTACATTTATCAAAATTGTCAAAGTAACATTTATCAAAACTGTCAGTTATATTTATCAAAATTGTCAAAGTAACATTATCAAAACTGTCAATGTTACATTCATCAAAATTGTCAAAGTAACATTTATCAAAACTGTCAAAGTAACATTTATCAAATCTGCCAAAGTTACATTTATCAAAATTGTCAAACTACTATGAGACATTCTGAGGATATTAATTTTTTATATGTATTATTTTTGTCCTGTAGTTAAGAACATAATGAAGATGTATAGCTGAAGACTTTAGATGCAGCTCCAAGCTCCATTTAAGATAAATGGAATGTCTGGTATTTCCAACATTTAACTTCACAAATCTATTCAACCAAATGGTAAATAAATTAGTAATTTTTTTATTAGCAGAAATATAGGTACTGAAGATTCTTGTATACCTGGTTAAGTAATGGGACGAGGTTATCATAATGTTTACTACTAATTACTCATTAATAGTCTCTTGAATGACTTCTTTAATTTTAGATTGCACTTTATTGATAGTGTCAATTTGATCCGGAACGATCTACTAAAAGTTGTTTTTACAGAAGTTTTGTAATCTATTTTTACAAATATTATTATAAAAATAATACCCAAAGCGTTTTTTGTTGATCATGTATTTAATACAATGAACATTGATACATTGTTTGGCCAATTACATACATGTAGCTTATAAATAAAACAAATCATATAGTTTAAGTGATAATATGAAATGAAAACAAAATTCATGACATTTATCATATCATCAAAAAGTCACAAATTTATCACATTTGAAACAACTCAATCAGGGTTTTACAAAATAATTCTCCATTTAAAAGAGAACAGAATTCTCAAACTTTTAAAATTATATAAAAGAATCAATGTAATCAATCAATTATTCTGAGTAAAACCAGTTTCAAAACCCCAAATCCAACAGAGTTCATTCATTTTGACAAGCTGTTTTCAAGTCTGGAAGATGAGATTACACGATTTTTATTTTTATTTTTATTTTAAGGAAACCAAGATGATTTTTTTTTTAGGAAACCAGGTCAAAGTGCAATAGAACATCCTGATTTATGACTGCATTTCCTATTATAATACTTAAATTTCACCACATAAATTGAATACTTTAAACATGTTTATAGAAACCTTTTTTATTTTAGAGCAGAAAAATTACAAGACTGACTTGGAAAACAAGAAAATTCCAGAATGAATGGCATAACAAGTACATTTAGTCACATGTATGTGAGTACCTGTCAAATACTACCACAGTAGATAGGAAATTATTAGTTCATATTCACTTAATTTTTGCCAAGGTTTATGAAAAGTAGCAAAAAGTAATCAAATCTAATATAGCAAAGATAGATGAATTATAAAATAAAGATTTTTCACATCCAAGATTATTTTAACTTAAATCAAAATGTTGCCAGCTGTAAAATGAGTTACTGGCTTTTACTGTTTTGCTTTGTGCATACTGCAAACTGCAAATTACACATTTACCAGGGCATCAGTTTTCAATATCATCCTGCATTAAATTCTAAAATGATAAGTACCAGATTAAAGAACAGTCTAATGTTACTAAACTCTGGCATGTCAAGTGTAGACTAAGCATTCTCCTGAACAAGCTACCATAGTGGTTAAAAAAAAAAAAACACCACCCAAAAAGTTATCCCATTATTTAGGTAAGGGGTATAAAAATATCTTTTATTTTTTGTTCTAAGTGTATAGGAACCAAACTATACACAAACCCATTTGAACTCATTTTGAAGGATGGTTTCACACTGTATAACATATCCTTTGTCCAATATAAAGTCTGAGTAATCATTGTAGTAATTCTTTGTACTTTTTGTCTGAAAAAGAAGTAAAGATTTTTTTAAAAAATAAAACCCTTGAGCATTTTCACAATTTTTCACCCTTAACATTTTAAAGTTTTCTTTATTTCCCCATTTATGAGGGAGGCCCAAGGGGACATAACCCCTCTGTTTATGCAAATTTGAGTGCCCTTCAGACATGATTATTATCAAGTTTTAAAAAATTTAGAGCAGTAGTTTAAAATGCAATGATTAAAATGTACAGGTGTACAAAAGCATGACTGAAAATAAACCATAGCAATAACTAGGGGTGTAATGACATGGCAATTTAATATCGCAATATATTGTGATACATGTGTGTATTGCAATACGTTTCACATTGTATTGCCTTCAGACTTCTGACATAAGAAGGTCAAAACAGTAGTCCTCATCACATTTATGGTTCTTTTACTTGTCTTTACTGATGATAAATTTCAAGATGAATAAATAAAACACATAAATTATAATCACTAAATAAAGTTACAGTTAATTATTAGACATTTCCTATCAAAAGTTATTTAAGTTAACTGACAAGATAAGTTGAATAACTTAAAAATGAAAATTATATATTATAACAGTCTATAAAATTTCTAAACTGACAAGACTGTAGTCCTTACTCATTAGAGAATTAAAAGTCCTGGTCAATTTTTGTATCTATGTTTGGTTTCGTTGTATGCTGACTTAGCAACTTGGGGAGTACTGTGATGTCAAATTATATGTGTTGTCAAATTCACTGAACACCCAGCATTCTCTACATTATTATTGCAATGCCGGCAGACAGCAATTCCAGAGTTAAAAGTTTGTGTATTTTATCACTTAACCCAAAAATGATTCCATTTTGCAGATTTTGTTTGTTTTTTTAACCATGAGTTTAATCACTCTCAATTACACGGGTGTAATATCTAGCACTTTCGTATAGTGTCTTACAAATACCTTAATAATTAAAACTCTGTAACATTTGTACTTGTAAAAACATCGTTTTGAACTGTCTGTGTGACATCCATCAGTCTACCAAGCATACATTAAGTGCGTTGCGAAAAAACCGGGTCTCCTTAAGTGTGTCGCGATAGGAACCGGTCTTGTGTACACATCAAGGTTTACCAATATACCGGTATATCATTACACCCCTAGCAATAACTTACCTAAGCATTTACAGTAGATTTTTTATTTAATCTGGTACATGCGTTTTTAAAATAAACCCACAGAATGTATAACTGCATTTGTTATATGCTTGATATTGTACATAATACACTACATGTAATTTATAAAAGTTAACAATTATAAAACCTTATTATAATACTTCTTAAGGTGAAGAAAAACAGACATACATGTAAGTCTTCATTTGCCAAAATAGATAATTATATAACAATTAATAAATATCTTCACACACATATATATATATATATATATATATATATATATATATATATATATATATATATATGAATTATTTTACTTTGAAACATTAGATGCTTATTATGAACCATATGTTCCATGTTCCTCGTGTCCATATACACATTTAAACACAATTATTTTTCTCAGAAAGTATGACAGAACTCATAAATCACATCTTACAGTAACCAAACAAAAATCAGACAATATCTCTCTGAACCCTTATGATGAAAGCAATTAAATCCAAATCCCCAAATTCGTCAAAAGGCATGTTTATGAATCAGTTTAAGAACGATTAAAGTTTAACTTTGAAAATACAGTAGAATTGAAAAACCCAACCTCAAACTTAAGCAAAAGATAATTTTAAAAATCTCTCAAGATCTTTCTTCTTTTTGTACACCAAGGTCAACATGAGCTTAGTTTGGTTGCAAATTGTAACGACAAACAAATCTTTACTGTACCAACCAATTTATGTTTCAGACCAAGTTTGACCCAGTTTGTCCAGTAACTTTAGAAAAGAAGTAGAAATAAGTGTAAATGGATGTTTATGATGCAAAAAAAAAAACATGCAGCACTACGGCATAAGCTTACATGATTTTTGTAATGCGAGTTAGAAAAAAGGAAGTACATACCTTTTGCTGCAATGTTGGAACTGGATCAATATTCCGCTGCTGTTTTTTAGGATAATTTATTTCAAGTAAATGGTTACAGATATTATTGACATCATTTCCACAGTTGATAAGCCTTTTCAAGTAATCTGGATCAACATCAGGAAACAGTGCTAACTGAAATGTAAACCAGAGTGTGGTAAGTATGTTACAACATTGAGAAATAACCTTAATAGAGCTGAGTTGAGTGATGGTGTTCACTTATTTCAAGGGAATCAGTTACAGGATGGTGGAGGAAACCAGAATGCCCAGAGAAATTCACTGACCTTCAGCAAGCAAAACTAACAGACTAACACACTAGAATCTACCTGAGTGGGATTGGAACCTAGCCGTTGAGAGGCACTGTGATCCCTAAGTAAGTATTCAAGACTACTCTGCCACCAAGACCCCATAACCTAAATAAACACTGTGTACATTACATAATCTGCATGGCATATTACACAACAGTGTACAGAGCATCCATTCAGTTTTTTTTCTCAATGACCCAAATAGAAATCAGATTCAATGCTTATAATAAAGAGTGTAAATTTATACAATTTTTGCATTTAATAATGTTTAGATACCCTCCAATCTAGTTCATACAGCCAGACTTGTAAAAAATACTGTAGCTTACCAACATATCCAGCAGATAAAACCAAAGCTATGAGAAGAAATGTAGCTTACCTGCACAAATACAACATATTGAGAATTGTTAGCAAAACCTCTTATGGTGACAAATCTTGATTAATCAAATAATAGTAATAAATCAAAGTTTCACTACATTCAATTTGAGAAATAAATCATACCACTTTTTTCTCTGGTGTAAGTTCTTCGGGATCTGGTTCCGGTATTAGTATGGCAGGTTCTGGTACAAGTACTGTAGGTTCAGGTATAAGTATCTGATTTACTGGTGCTGTTACTGTTGGTAAATCCCTCTCATTTTTTGTCAGGTCTACCATTGGCACATTATTCTTCTGGCTACAATATACAAGTATTTAGGTGTTAATAATAAACAAGTTCACAAGAAAATAATCTTTAATAAATGTAAATGAAACTGATTAAAACGGGACATCTAATACATGTAGAAGGGATGGGTACTATCAAAATTTCTGTATCATCATGTATTGTGATGCTGCTTTTTAATACATATTATATTATATTATTTTAAAACTTTCTAGTACATGTATATTAAAGACTTTTAAGTTATGAATGCATCAAATAAATTTTATTTTATAGCATTAAATGTTTCACTATCAGCCATGTTGTATACACATTTTTAGGGTTGAAGTTTCACCTCTAATAAAACATTTAATTATACCTCACTATGCTGCTTAGCAATAAATCTATGCAGATTTAAATATTTAAAATAAAAAAGAAATCCATGTTACTTATATATTTATCTGCCTTATCCTTTAGTCGGTGGGAAAAGCAAACTTTTAAAACATACCGAAGAATTAATGAACAGAAAAATAAAACCTGCCTAACTTCTCTTATTACAGAGACAATCAGAACTTAGATAAATGGCAAAATAACACATTTACATATTATCCTTACCCTTTAACAGCAGTAACATTTAGCCAACCATTGTTTAGATTTTCAACATTGACCACCTTGTTTGTCGTCTGTGTTGATGAAGTGTCGATTGCTTGTTTGATCTTCATTTCCTTATGACTGTCATTACCTCGCATAGTTTTTTTGTCATGACGGTTATCCAACACATTTGTACCAATGCCCAATAAGTTAGTTGTCATTTTATCTCTACCATTATAACCATCGTTACCTTGTTGCAGGACATCAACATTTTTTCTGTGATTTAATGACAAGTTATTTGGCAAATTTGAAGGATTATTTTGTTTATCCAGATTTAATGAGTTATTATTATTACTACTCAATATTGTACATGAAGTAGATACACTAACAGGACAAGCATTTTGTGTAGGATTTGTTTCAATTACCCTTTTTATTTTTAAAACACAAGTATCCTGTTTAATTTCAGTTTCATATTTTACTCTATTTGATCGAGAATTATTTTGGCTACAACCAGGTCTAGGATTATCAATAACAAAAGTGTCTTCTGTTGTTGTCGTTATAGTTTCTGCCTTTTTTGGTTTCATATCAAATTCTCTTCTATCAATATCACTCCCTGGGGTAGATTTATTTAAATCTAAAGCACTATTAGATGGGAGGTTTCTCTTAGGATTTTGATTATCAACAGTATCTGTGTCATGTGTCACAGTTCTAAAGATTTTTGGAGCACCACCTTTTGATACAGTTTCCACACTGTTTTTTACATTACTATCACTAGATTGATTTGTCCTGCTAAGCTGAGTAGGAGTGGTAACTGCAGAATTGGTTTCTTTCCTTTGTGACAGTGCTTTGTAAGTGTCAGTACCCTGGGAACTCGGAATATTATTTTTCGATTTATTAGTTATATCCTGTGTGTTGTTTGATATGTTTCCTCTTTGCTGAGTTTGGCTACCATGAGAAAAGTTATATAGGTCATTTAATGTAGCTTCAAGATCAAGTTTATTACTTGTCAATTGCTTAACATTTTCAGTTTTTACAACTTCCTTCTCCTCTGGAAACTCATCATCTTCACTACTACTGTCAGTGCTTTCAGATTCATTCAAATAAGTAGGAGTTCTATAACTTATTCCTGAAGGCCTAGAAGAATTAACCTTCACACCAGGAATTTCACCACTATTCCTTACTTCTGCTTTACTGAAATTTGGCAAGATTTTATTCCCAGGTGCAGTGGAACATTGTTTCTTTTGTAAAATATTACATTTCCCATCTTCATTAGACAATTTGTTTCCATGAGTACTTGAAGAAATTGCTACTTCAGCTTTGTTTTTATTATCTCCTACTAAGGGATTTGTTAATAAAGTTATGGTTTCACTGATATTATTTGAAACAGATGTATTTTCATATGTCCGTTTTAACTGTTTTCCTGGGACTATGACACTTTCAACTCGGTTTTGACCTTTCTGTTGAATCGCAAAATTACTTAAAGCATTAACATCCTTCTGACCATTCCAAACCTGTGTTTCATTATTTAATAATGCATTATTAATTAATGTTCTTGGCATCTCCGATTTGATAATTTTCTGGACTGGTGCTGTTGATTTATTACTATTATTATTTCTACCATAATTTTTATTATTATCCTCAGAAACCTTCCTTTGTTTTTTCTTCATTGCTGAAGGACTAATCAAAGTTGGTAGTTCACTGTCAATTTCACTGTCTTTTGTTTTTCTCCATTCATTCCAAGCAGATGGTGAAACATCACTGGGGGGATCCCCAACATTTGTTTGCATCTTCTTCAATGGAGAGCTGTAAGTAAATGTAGGTTTTTTAATAGGTGAGACTTGGGGACTATTACTGACTTTTGCTGAATATTTGACAGTGGTCTGTATATTAGATGACAATACAACATTTTCTGATGTTGTTATTGTTGGATTTGTTATTATACAATCATTAGGGGAACTTTTTGCTGATATGTCCTGAAACAGGCCAGCATCTACCTTCTCAGCAAACTGCACCATATCTTCATCATTTGAATCTGAAAATACATTTAAGATAAGTACATGTATATGAATTTAAACAATACACTAAACCTGAATAAAAAGACCAACTGTAGAACCCCAAAAATGGGGACTTTATAGACACATATGTATTTAAATAGAGGTTCTTTTAAGTTGAACCATAAAAATATAAAGGGATCGATTGATTGATTGAATGGGATTTTACACCCCAGTCAAGAATATTTCACTTATATTGAGACCACCTATAGGTGAAGTGGCAGAAATTTTTACCTTTGCATTGCCCTTAGGGCAATGTGCAGGGAGGGTTCTTTAACGTGCCACATCTGCTGTGACACAGGACATTGGTTTCTAAGGTCCCATCCGAAGAACCCCATTTCTGAATAACGAGTGCTTGGCCGAAGAATGTTCATTACCTATTTTCAAGTTCTGCTCAGACCTAGCTGGGGTTCAAACCCACAACGTCCCACATACAAGAATATAAAGGGATCTTAAATCACCTGTCTTAACTGACAGGTGGGATTTATATAGCGGTACCTGTAGTCACCATTACAAGTTTTACTGTACATTTCTCATAACAATATTTGGAATAATAGTATTCCACTTAACATTTAATACACAGTTAAACATGCAACAGGATTTTTTGTTCTAGGATAAGTTTAAGATGTGCAAAAGTTTTAGTTCTTTAAGTCAATTTGACCTTGCATGTGGTTTTTTAAGGTCAATCTGCTTCACAAATATGGTAAAGCTTCAAAACTTGATCCTTTATATGCAGATTCAGAATTCTAACTTAAGTTTTTTGGGTCATGAAAAGATGTCCAAAGGTTTTACTACTTAAGGTGGCTGTGACCTTGAAGGTTGTCCTAGGTCAACTGTCTTAATGTTATTACACAATCAGGGCACCAAAGTGATACATAACCAAGGGACCAGAGTGATACAAGTCAAGGAACCATAGTGATACACAGTCAAGACACCATAGTAATACACAATTAGGGCACAAAAGTTATACACAGTCAGGGCATCAGAGTTATACATAGTTAAGGGACCAGTGATACATATTCGTGACACCATAGTGATACACAGTCAAGGAACCATAGTGGTACACAGTCAAGGAACCATAGTGGTACACAGTCAAGGAACCATAGTGATACACAGTCAAGGAACCATAGTGGTACACAGTCAAGGAACCAAAGTGATACACAGTCAAGGAACCATAGTGGTACACAGTCAAGGAACCATAGTGACACACAGTCAAGGAACCATAGTGGTACACAGTCAAGGAACCATAGTGGTACACAGTCAAGGAACCATAGTGATACACAGTCAAGGAACCATATTGGTACACAGTCAAGGAACCATAGTGGTACACAGTCAAGGAACCATAGTGGTACACAGGAACCATAGTTATACATATTCAAGACACCACAGAGTTATACACAGCCAGCAGGCATTAGATAGAATTTCAAATGCCACTCGGCACAGTGCCTAGTTAAAGAAGAAAACCACTTGTCACTTGGAAATTTAACTCGGCACTGTCACTACATGAACAAGAGACCCATGGGCCTTAACGCTCACCTGAAGATATGTCCAATATTGTTTGCAAAGTGCAATAGACAATATATTAAGTACAGAAACTTGAAAAGTTTTCTCAAGTTAAGAACTCCCACAAAACTTAATCAGAAATATATCCAAACACATTTCATTTATAAGTAGCTTATATAACATGCATGAAGTAACTGTAGTGCAATAATTAATTTCCAAATCATTAATCAATTTCAATACACTTATGCAGCTATGTCCTTGACCTTTGAACATATATGACCTCAAACCATATATGATTGTCATGTCAATACCTATGATATTCTAATATACATGCCTTTGCATGAAATTAATAGCTTTCAAGATAATTAGCAATTTAAGTCTCCCTTTGCAGCTGTGACCTTGACCTTTCAACATATGACATTGAACTATATATCAAAATGATCGTCATGTCAATATCTACAATATTCTAATATACATGCCTATACAAAAAGTTAACAGTTTTCAAAGATAATTAGCAATTTAAGTCTTTTTTTGCAGCTGTGACCTTGACCTTTCAACATATGACCTTGTACCATATATCAAATTGACCGTTGCCGCAATACCTACAATATTCTAATACACATGCCTATACAAAAAGTTAATAGTTTTCAAGATAATTAGCAATTTTAGTCTTCTTTTTTAGCTGTGACCTTGACTTTTCAACATATGACCTTGAACCATATATCAAAATGATCGTCATGTCAAAACCTACAATATTCTAACATACATGCCTATACAAAAAGTTAAAAGTTTTCAAGATATAGTGACAAATATATAATTTTTTGCAATTTCTTCTTTATCAGCTGTATCATCCTTGTTTGTCTTTAGAAAGTCATACAAAACAATTTGTTTACTTTTATTTTACATAACTTCATGGACTGACAAGTACATAAACACTCTGAACATCAGTTGGATTTTACATTACACTAAGTAAATTCTGAATGCAAAACAATAGGTTTGCACATGTGATGCAAACGTTTAAATGATTTTGTTGATGTCTGTAACAGAACGGCCATTGTCTAGAAAGGGGCTCATTACAATGGGCCCATAACACTATCGAGTTGTCGCCCCCTGATCCGCTAGAGGGCTACTACTTCCGGGGAGTTCACAGTTGTAAACAACTTGGTTGCTACTATTAAGCATGGATGTATTAGTTTTAATGCATCGATTCTTTTATGGAAAAAGTTATACATAGATTGGACTGTTGTTTTAAATACATCTTTTACTTAAAATTAATTATCTTTACTTGTCATTGAAATTTTTACAGTGTTCAAAATCGATTTTATACGATTTGACGATGCGTTTGTTGACCTTATCTGGACACGTGCTCAGTTAATGGGGAGGGTTAGCCCATAGAATTTATCTGTAATAAAATGGGGAAAAAATCATCTTTTTTGCAATTTTTATTGTAAATAGTGAATTTATACTTAGTTATCGGTCTCATACACGCGTAACCTGGATATAAGTAATATATGGTTGACTTGGATTTTGGTGTATATAAAAAAATTTGCAGACTTAAACATCGAAAATCTTTTTGTATTTTTTTTTCATTTTCAACTATTGAGAATTATTATTCACTTATTGATGCCAGAGAGATACAATATGTAATATTTAACATGAAAACAGTAAAAAATTATAAATTAAAAAAAAAAACACTTGTGTCCTATTTATTAACACGATCCACAGTATTTGTTTACCAATAAAGGAAAATATTACTTAATTGAATAAAATTAAAAAGCAATGACTACATTCAATTAATTTTTGTATTATGATTTGATTTATTTTTCTTTCGTTTTATTATTATTTTAAGTTTATGTAAACCCTTGTTAGCACAACTGATGTGTCTAAAAGGACATGCAATAATTATTATAATCACAGTTTTTGAAAACATAACGATTGTTATTCAATGCAAAGTGAAAACGTTTCAACTAAAACAAACAGAAGCCAATTCATTACTATCGGCAAATGTTTTTTGCTGTCTTGAGAGAGAGAGATTTAAAATGAAAGCTTATTTTCTGAAAATATTCGAATATAGTGAATATAAGTAATAATAGAAAAAAAAGAAGTTCGAAGTAATTATGAGTGATAGAGAGAATAGGGCACGTAATGATTTTAAGTGATAGAGAGAAAAGACTCGTAGTGATTATGACTGATAGAGAGAAAAAGACCCGTAGTGATTATGAGTGATATAGAGAAAACAAAGTAATTATAAGTGATAGAGAGACAAGTCGTAGTAATTATGAGTGATAGAGAGAAAAGGGATTTTCAAGATTATGACTGACAGAAGAAAAAACATAGTGATTATCAGGGATAGAGAGAAAAGGGCTTATTGATTATGGCTGATAGAGACAACAGGTCTCGTAGTGATTATGACTGATACAAAGAGAAATAATTAGTGGGTTTTTTTTATTACTTATGTATTTTAATATTATCAATAATTTAACATGGCTTGCGTAATTATCAAATTTGTTCAAACAGACTCTTAAATGTGAAATGTGTTCAGATTATCTCAAATTGAATACCAATTATGGTTGTTTACTGTAAACAACTTCCTTCCATCAAATATACAAGTGTCAAAAATTTTCAAGGTATTTTGGGAAATAAAAACCTTTGATGTATAGAAAGTCGGGATAAATGTGTATATTAGGCCATGTCAAGGTGTGGATCTACACAGGTATACCTGTGTATATTCACCCGTCCATATACATGTTAATTAAAGATCAATGGTTGTATCCTTGTACCTGAGACGATCTTGTATACATGAAAAGTTTTAAGCATGCAATATATGTTCAATTCTTAGGTCAAGACCTCCCCTATTACCTGACCAATTGTCAAAATTAAGTCAACTCTGATTGCAAAAAAATCGGTTTTTTTTACACTGTTTGAATTAAATGACAAGTAGAGAAAATAAAAATGAAATACTTTTAATAACATAAAATCTTCAAAGTTCATATATATGACCATTTTACATAAAACAATCGATGTATTTTAACTGAAACACTAGACATTTAATAGATAAAAGATAGTAGCAACCAAGTTGTTTACAACCGTAAACTCCCCAGAAGTAGTATCCCTCTAGCGGATCAGGGGCCGTAACTTGATAGTGTTATCGGCCCATTGACCTCCTTATACAAGACTTTCCAGACAAAGACTAAATTATCTGATTTTTATTAATTGCAACAAGCAATGATGTATATGCAGTGTTTTCTCCAGCTTACTAAAACAGGGGGTCATTGATGACCCCCTTACATGAGAAGAGGGGGTCATTTTTCAAAATGAAGGGGTCATGAAATTTTTGGAATAAAAATTATTTTTTTCGATATTTTACATCTAAGGGAATATTTTGTTTGTAATTAGAGGATCTGTACTAATCTGTCTGTCTATGTTTAAATGTTTTATTTCAAATGCTACTTATATCTGTAATATTTGAAACAGTAAAATCGTGACAGTATCCCAAAACAGAAATTACTGAATGTTCTACCATCAACCCAAGTCAACAGACCATTATCATTCATCATTATTATCCACCCCTTCCGATATGCCTGTTTTACATATGATTTTATTATTTTCATAAATCATTAAAGAATATTTGTGTAACCAAATTTTATTCAGATCTTGATTTACATAAGTTTTTTTAATTTGACTGTGAGTCGTCGGCAAGTAAGTTACTACCAGATGCCGCCTTGTCATGTTCAGAGCTCCGTGCAGGACTTTGACACAAGTCGTTTAATGTTTCAAAACGTTGTCAAACGAGATTGTTTCGACTTTTTATGCGTGATGCAAAGAGCGCTTATAATGACTATAAAAATTAAGCGTTCATTACAAACATTTCAAAGATTAAGAATATAGACAGGTTCCTATATTAATAATTTGCTTCCTTTAATATGGTACAATAGTCATGTGGTACGATAATACGGAATTTCTGCTCAGTACTTTCGTTTTCAGTCCCGTCACCTTTTATAATTTACGGTAGCCGATTTCAATCTATGTTAAAATGGTTGCGTCAAAAATAACGCAACAGCAAAGCCAAGTCGCGCCATTCATACAAAAATCGCGTCAAAAACGCAAGAAACGCACTCTGGAGAAAACACTGTATATGTCTGATAAATTTAACTTGGCACTGTGACTAGTGGTAGTAACAATATCCAAGTAAACCCCCTTTTCACTTGTCAGGATGAGTGGACAAGTGAATAATCAAAGCCCTGAGTCAGGGCAATAGAAAGATATTTTGTCAAGGCACTTACCGTCAGAATGAATTACATAAGGATTATCCCTGTAAGAGTTTTCTAAATTTCTCTCACTTGATGTTGATGCTACACTACTTTCCCTTTCATTTTTATTATTTGTTTCATTACTTCTTTTTGTTCCTGTAGTTTCTGAAAATGTTCGAAGCTCCAGTAGATCATCAATACAATTCTGTACAAGATAAGCCACATTTAATGGAGTACTCCTGTTACTGGGATGTTTTATACTAATATCTATGATTTCCCTACTTAAATTTGGAAATATCTGTATTAGCTGTTCTGCAATGTCTGTTTCAAAATCCGCCATGACTCAAAGAGACATTTTTCCTAAAAAAAATGAAACAAAAATTGAAATAAATCAACTATTCTATTATCTCTATTTCAAATTTTTACATAATAATTATTATGTTTTTACTGATAATATTTTGGTGCAAAATTATTTAACAAGAAAAATGTTTTCTATTTGAGTCACTGTGTTTGTGACAGTGAATTATGCTTACTTTTCATGGAAATATCAAAAACAAACTTGAATACCGTTCAATAGAGTTTGAAATTTTTCACTTACTAGAGACTAGTTGTAACAGGAAATTGATATGCACATTTGTAAATACTATGGAATCATTCTACACGCAGTAAAAAGTTACCAATACAGGGATTTTACACAATGAAAAACAAGGCAAAATGTGGATTCTTTAACCATATGACAAAAGTCATTATCAAGAGTATAACTTTTTGTGTAAACATTGCCAATTTGGACATTAAAATCCCTGCTGTGGCAACTTTTGGTTTTTAAAGTAAAATTTAATAGTAATTGCACAGCAATAGTGCAAAGCAATTTTCAGTTACAACTAGTCTTAACTAAGTAAAAAAAACAAACATAATTCAATTTTACTGGATTGTCTATAAAAGTTTTGCATAATTTACTGTCAAAAACACAGTGACTTGCAGTTGTCTATTTATTCAGCACTTAATCTGCTATTATTACATTGTATCAACATTTAGATGCATTGTTGAATTAAAATTTTTAACAGCCTTGCAAGACTCAATTTTAAACAAGCATCAAAGATTTTTCAAAATGAAAATAAAATTTGGCCAAATTATTTGGGTTAGTCAAACAATGGAAATCGATCCCTACTGCAGAGGCAAAACATCTGGGAAAATATGTTATCATTGGACTTATTGACTGGTAGAGAAGTACAACCTTCTCTTCAGACTGAAAATATCATTGGAACCAAGTTACTAACTTCAATCCATAGGTGAATTAATTGAGTTCCAAAATATTTTCAGTCCATAATGAATTGAGACAGCCCCCTTATGAAACCATATGGTATCAGAAAATTCGGGGTTTTTGATATAGAAGTCAAACTATTCCGACCCTTAACAATGCCATCGGTCATCAGGTGTGTTGGGGTTAAGGGAAATTCAGAGTACACTACATACGGTAACATAATAATAATAATAATACAAATAATAATAATAATAATACAATTCATAAACCAAACATAATTTTAAAAAATGCATGTTACTGATTACTGGATAGGTCCATAGATCTGTCTATTTTCAACGATTTTTACCTAAACATATCACTTCCAAAAACCTTCAAGACTGATCAATTGGGGACTACTTGCATTGGGAAAATTAACTATTTTTCCCTCACTTTACTGTTTTTCCAGAATCTTTAAGAAATTGCTATCTGTGACATTTTTTTCGTTGTATCGAGCAGTAACGATTTTTTTTTAAATTCCACGATACTGTTGTCAGAAGTTTAAGAATCCCACAACTGCAGCTGAAGATCATTTGTATCGCATCGAAAAGGTAGCGTATCGTTCCATTCCTAGGAATAGGTTGATCCCCGATTTCTGTTTGTAAACTAACAATAATACGCACTAACATATGGTATACATGGTGAAGAATTCAAATTTCCTAAATACATATCGGGATTTTCAACTTTCAGTTTTACTTCACTTGCCGCGCTGTCTCGAATTAAATTCGTCGTGCTCCTTTTTGAACTCCCAACTCTCTACAGGGCAACCTTTCACTATATCGAATATCAATTTTACCATTTTTATTATCATTATAATTAATTTATTCACTCATTTTTTATTATTGTCTATAAAAGCTATTATTTAAATGTTTAAAAGTTAAAACATCTAGATAAAGATAAATTAAGATATAAAACCCTTTACACTAATAGAGAAAATATGATAACAGACATTTAAAACGGATCTCGCTAATGATATCTGATTCTTCATGTCTCAGTCTGAGCGTGAATACATCCAGCTTTGTTGATTTATTAAGTCTTGAAACCTTTTTTTTTTTTTAATTTATTTATTTATATTATATAATTAAATTTATTTAATTTAATTTAATTTATTTATTTATTTATTTATTTATTTATTTATTTATTTATTTATTTATTTATTTATTTATTTATTCATTCATTCATTCATTCATTCATTCATTTTATTTATTTATTATTATTATTTTATTTATTTTTTTATTTTTTGCATACACGTATCTAGAGAACAAAGTAACATAAATTTAACTATAAATAGTAGTTTTTCTCTGGGTTTATAACTATTTAACAACATTTGACTCGTGAATTGAAATGATTATATGAAGCCTTGTAAACCATATTCATTTTGACTAAATCCCATTTTCAATGATTGTAGCCACGTTGTTCGCATTATTCTTAAGTACAACGTTAGTCTCTGATTAGTCAAAATTATAATTCAAAAAGTCTACACAAATCGTATTTTTTTAAATTTTACTTCAAAATGAAAATTTTCAATATCCAACGGTTCCATTTGAAAATATTTAAGAAATAAGAAATACATGTCATACTTTACAAGAAACCAGTTCAAATTTAAAGGATTTGTCCAAAAGATATTTATTTATTTATTTATTTATTTATTTATTTATTTATTTATTTATTTATTATTATTATTATTATTATGTGAAACAAATAAATTTTAAATTACCTAGTAAAATTCAAACGTTGCCATTTGCTATCAGTCCATTTTTACTTTTCTCAAAATCTTAATAACGACAAATAACTTTGACATATTGAAATCTTTTTATTAATCTCGAACTATTTGAAGTTGTATATTACTAAGAAGATAGCTCGATAAACATCTGCAAATCAATTTATAAATCGTGAGTTACATCCTGTCACAGCGCCTCTCACCGCCTAGGTTCGAATCCCACTCGGGACAGATCCTAGTGTGAGAAAGTTTGTCAGTTCGCTTGCCGAAGGTCGATATATTTTCCCGTTTTCTCCGGGTACTCCGGTTTCTTCCACCATCCAAGAACTGACCGCCTCGAAATCAGTGAAAGAATCTTGACTGGGGCGTAAAACACCATTATTCCACTCCACTCTGTTAATTACAAATGTGGTCTCAATATAAGGAATGCGTCTAATAAACAAATGGATTAATAATTATCTTAATTATTGATAGGTGTCGATTGGATGTAAGCTTAACTTATCAAATAATATATTCGTGAAAGAATGTTCAACAACGAGTTTGGTTTAGTTTTATTTTATAAGTTGGTAACTGAATAATATTCTGTGGGGGCTTATTGCTGTTTTGACGTCATTACACAGAGTCATTTCAGTATATGGAGTCTGCAAAGGAACATTTTAATAAATACATTTTTGCGTACCCACACAAAAGGTTTTCTTTCCCATGTAGTACGAATTTTCTTTGACCCTAACACATTCTGGCGACTGTATGTAGGGGCAGAATAATATCTGTTTCAAAAACCCCGCCGCCGCCTCATCTCGCTTCAGACCAAAAATATTAGCGGAACTGAAGGGAATTGACTAACCTCGATCAAGTGAATAATTTGTCTTCTAAAATATTTATATATTTCAAGATGTCATCGCCGCTAGTTTGAGAATTCGGATCAATTTTTTCGATGTTGTTATTTACTGACTTATTTTTCCATTGTCAAAAGACTATATTACCTCGTAAAACTCTCACATTCAAATATTTTAAAAGACAAATCATTCAAATCCTTACATGTGAGCTCTCATTTTATCGATCATTCCCACCCCGTAGTTCAGAAGTTTTCAATAAAACAGAGTGAAAATTATTATTCGTAATATAGCATAGACCTTTTTAGCTGCTAATGTATCCCATGGATCAATAATGATGGATTACAACAATTAACGTCCCAGTTAAATTTTTTTCAACTTATACCGAGGTAGTTAGTTTAGGGATAGTGGAGAAAACCAGAGTGCCCAGAAAAACTATCTGTCTTTGGCAAATGAACTAACAGTCTCGAGCTCGATTTGATCCGAAGAATTTAAACCTAGCCTGGGGTCGATGTTATCAGAACTGAACAAGTTTCTGTTTAAATTACATCTATATCAGGCCTCAGATTAATAGTTTTACAATTATCAACCAAGATTTTCCTTAAATTCAGCAAATATTTTATTGTATTATATTGCCGAAAGTAGAATACAGATTTCACGAGCTCGAAATGACCTTAGAAATAACGCCATACGATTTCACGAATTAAGGAAAATAGTTGTGAAATGGGGCAAATATATATCTATGCCGCATATCTGAAGCTAATCAATAGTATACGTTTCACCCGGTTGTATTCAGTTCATGAAACGCTGATTCCAGGCTGTTCAGCACTTCTTCACAAAAAATTAGGGCTAATTTTAGGACTAAAATATGAAAAAATAAGGGCGAATTTAGGGCTAAAATTAGGAATTTTATAACAAAAATAGGGAATATTAAGGTATTAATTGGACTTACCTTCCTCATTTGGCAAAGCAGAAACTAACATACTGTGTATACTTTTACCTGTATGAAAGATGTCTTCCAGGGCTTCAGTGTCCCAGGTGCTGTTAGCTGTGACCTGAAATATACAGGATGGTATAATTATACTTAACAGAAGGGAACACATTTATAAAATTGTGTGGATCTGGGGACTAACTATACACTTGTCAGAGTCAATGAATGTTTGGGACAGAAATTATGGCCTCCTCATCTCCCCTTCTAGCCATCACATTTCCACACCAGTCACCTTGATACATTTTTTTCTTTATTTATTTCAAACATGATTAATTTTACAATTTTACATTGCACAAAATATTGTTTTAGCAGATACAAATCAACATACACAAGTGTATAGCTAGCAACCACAAGAAACATTTGTACAATCACTATATAGTCTCAAAATTCACTATCTGTTGGTATTTAGTCATTAACAAAGTGTTGTCATATTCAAAATAAAACATTTCTCAAGAAACATATAACATTCACTAAATTCTCCTACAAGTCAAGTAGAAGTATACAGATATTTCCCCACTGATCACTTGTAATGACTAGTTAGCTTCAATCAAATGATAGACATCAAAGATACCACTTTGAAATCTTTAATCACGAGGAATAGTTTACACATATACATATGTCTTCCAAGCTGGAAAGAAAATCATATACACAGTGTTCATTCTTTAACCTCAGTGTGATGTTGCAATGTAATGTGTATCTATACATGGTTCATGTTCATTTTTTCTTATCAGATCTAGCTGAAGCACTAATCCTTTTAGACAAATCTTCCACAAATCTCTTCTGCTTTGCAGCAAGCTCCTCTTTGCTCTTTCTGTTTTTCTCCATTTGCTCTCTTGTCTCCTTCATTTTCTTACTAGCCACATCAATAAGACCTTGTGCAATTCCAGCTTCATCAAAGTCTTTTTTCTTGATTGCCTTTTTCAGTCTTTCATTGGCTTCACCAAACAGTTTTTCTGCAGATCTTAAGTCTTGTCCTAGCTTCTTGTCAAGCTCAATCATGGCTTTTTCTTTTTCCTTCAAGGACTGTTTCCTTCCTTCTAATTCCTTCCTAGATTCTTCTAACCTCTTTTGTTCCGCTTCTGACTCAAGTCGAGCCTTCTTTGCCTGTTGCCTCTCAATCTCCTCTTCCTCAATTCTTCTTTTGTACAACTTGTGAGCCTTTCTTCCAGCTTCAAGCAATCCCTTCGTTATGTTCATATCTGCAACACCTCCAGAGCTAACTTTTACAGCATCCTTCACCATTCTAAGGCCATTAATAGAGGAGTCAGAAAGCAGTGTTCTTTCTTTGCTGAGCATCTTCTTATTTTCTGACAGACTTCTTTCCACTTCCGCATTTCCATGAGCAAAGCATAAAACAGCCTTCACCAAGGGCCCTAGTACTTTGTATTTTGGTGAACTGTCAGGGCTCTTTGACTGGAGTACTCTGTTCCAATAATCGTCCACTCTAACGTCCTTCTGTGTGTCATCATTTTTCAAGCTGTCTGGTATGTCTTGAAGTTGGTACATTTTCCATTCATCTGTTACTTGGGAAATACTACCCTCTTCAACCACCTGGGGCACACTTTCTGCAATTCTTCTGATTTTGCTTGTCCCTCTTTCGGATTTCTGTTCCAATGGGTGCAGACATTTAAGATCTTTCAGCATATCATTGTCCACAGGAAGCCTCTTCTGTAGATACTTAGTGACTGTTTGATAGAACTTTCTCATGTTCATCACCTCTTTTTTTGCCAGGTCAGGTTTCTTCTCTAGAACTTTCTGTGTTGACTGTCCAACTTCTAAGTCACTCTTCTGACTTTCAGATGACTCAACATTAAATTCCTTCAAATTCTTACCGGTCTTCAGTGTATCAACTCCTGTTCCCTTCAAGAATCTGAGCATGAAAGATCTCAGAAGATCCATCATTTCTGAGTGAAGGATGTGAACCAATGGATCCTCTCTCTGGAATAACCTCAGAAACCTATCATACAGAGGAGACAAACTCAGCAAGAAGTTGATCTGAATCAGAGTGGTTGGAGACTTGAGCATACGACATATCCTGTTGTACCTTGTGTTATTTTCTAACAGCTTTAAGGTTCTAGATGCTGCAGCTGTCTTTGGCAGTGTGGTAAGAAAGTATTCCACAAGAGGCTCCCAGCTCTTTACAATACGTTCCAAGGCAGGAAGCAGTGACAACCATCTGGATTGAACATGCCGAATAAACAGTTCTTCATCAAAGCCAAGGGATGCTTCCACCTCCAAGAAGTCTTCTCTCTTGCATGGGGAATGCTTGAAGAAGTAGAAAATATCAATGGCCAATTCTTCTGCTTCCTGTCCATACACTTTCAGGCCTTCTCTGAAAGAGTTGTGAACAACATGCATGTTGCAAGGAATGAAAGGCAACAGCCCAGGAAACCCTTTTGACTGTACATGTTCATTCACTTTATTCCATATGGTCTTGTTCACATTTGGACCATCAGAGCCTAAATTTAACAGTTTATCCAAAGGCAACTGATATCCTGTTTCCTGCAATGTTTCTATAATACTATTGGCAACATCCTCCCCTGTTGCATGTCCAAACATAGCTGCTTTCAAGAAATGTACTACAACCTGTCCTTTATCTTCTGACCAGTACCTCACGAGAATATCACACTGTTTCCTTATTTGAGAGTTGGCTGTTTCATCATATTGAATGACATACCCTGGAGAGTCGGAGACTTTGCTACAAAGGTCACTTCTAAAATACGGCCCTAATCCATCTGATATCAAGTAGGAAACTTTACTTTTACTCATGGTAAAATTTTCTGCAACCACATTACCAGGGAACATCTTCTTGAACAAAGAAGGTAAATCATCACATGACCTGTATGAATAATTGCTATGGGACACTTTCATCCCCCATAACAGTTCAGACTGGGTGACAAGATCCTTGGTGCATTTATCAAGACAGGCTACTGTTGATGTACTTGACTTCGGTTTTGTTGTGGATGGACCAGGGGATTCCTCTAGAGAGCTGCAGGAGGCAGCAGCACTGCTGGAAGCAGTAGCAGTAGCTGTTGATACTTTGAAATGAAGCTGAGTAGATGAAAATCTAGCTTTTACTAACGATTGGTGCTTTGTCCCTCCAGAATGAGCCAGAACTTGCTTGAACCCCGAGTTGTCCACACTGAATGACTTCTTACATAAAGTACAGAAGCCCTTTGTGTCACACTCATCTGCTTTGCACCACTTTCCAACGAGATGTCCTTGCGAATCTTCTTTCTTCAACCATCCTTCATTGAACTTGGTCTTTCCGTGAGGCATACTTATTCATACATGTATATTACTGAAAATTTAAATGAAATACAGTTAAGAACAACATATACATAAACACACACCACAGAAGTATATCCTGTTTACTTCAAAAGTTGTTTAAATACACATCAAAGATTTAGTAATGTAATGAAAGACACAAGATGTGTATCTTTAAACTCTTCTTAAAGTACTCAGGAAATACTCCCGTGTTCATGCTGCACTTTCTGTGAAGGAGCATGAGCTAATTTCCCTCAGATAATCTTCACTGGGAAATCACTCTGAAGTATTGCTTCTAAACAACATACCTTGAGAATAACATGTACATCTGCTGTCACTCCAGGTCACAACCAACAACAAACTGGGCACTGAGATCCACTGGTCAACTGCCTTTCACAGTATACCCTGAATTAGAACTAAAGACTACATTAAAACACACATTAAGTATGCATTAAATGGAAACATCTTTAGAAAACTGGAAGAAATTTAAAAAAAGTAGGAATTGAAGTAAAAAATAAGGGCTTTTTTAGGAATTCCCTTTGGATTTTTCATTTTTTTAAGAATTTTAGCCAAATTGAAAAAAATTAGGATTTTTTAGGAATTTTAGGGACGCTGGACAGCCTGTGATTCTCAGCAATAACCCCCAATTCACTATTTAAGAATGATAAAAAATGAAACTCTTACAAGTGATGAACTTTTGGTATTTTCAGAGACTGAACATATCAGAAGTTTGAAAAACAACAAAATTATTAGCACCAATTGATTGTTTTGGTTGCAATTTGACTTTATTGGCACATATATGATACTGTAATTTAAATGAGTTGATTTTTACGTGACCGTATTTAAACTTCATCATGTTCTTACCATGAAGTGTTATTTATATGTTTATTTTGTTTGATCATTAGTTGACATCTTTATTGAATTAAAAATGTGACTTGAGGTGACTCTGGCATATCATAATAATAGATATAATGGTTTTAATCAAAAGAAATTCAAGTGTTTTTATGCTAAAATATAATAGATTTATTTCGGTCTTCTTTATATAGTAACAGAAACAACATTTTAAAAAAGTGAATACCATTTAATATTCAAAATAAAATGCAAATATAACTTGATGAAACTACTAATCAACAAAACTGTCAAAACTTCATACCTTCCAAATAAATTTCATTTTAGGTAACAATGTATTCTGTAACGTATGTAACACCACTAGTTAACTTAAAGATAATCTAAATCAGTTTAATTTTGCAAGCTATAAACATTTATTTTTTTATAATAAAAATGTAAAACTTATCCATAGAACACATTATATGGGTGGATGCATACCAACATAATGACAAAAACTTTTTGTCGGTAACGTATGTAACAATTCCACTGTTAATAAGCTGATGTACATGTTTTAACTAACGATAAAATCCTTATTTTTATTAAAAAGATTGGAAGTCTTTAAAAGTATCAAATACCTAGAAAAAATATTCACTTCTCTAGTGAAAAAATAAATAATACATTAAGTAACGTACGTAAATGTTCTGTAACGTATGTAACAGTCGTATACTAAGGTTAAAAACTTATGAACCCTGTGTCTTGTATTTTTCAAAAGAAGATAAGATCAAATTTGTATCATTGTCTCTAAGTTTGTAAAACATTTCAATTTTTCCGGACGTCATGTTGTTTACTCTATATGAGATCAGGGGGGTTAGAAAAATTGTTTAAGTTTCTGGATTATTGCATTAATTTTAAATAGTATTCGTTATCGATTTCATCAAGCATCAATGATTATACCATTGAACCGCACGTTATCGTAAACTACAGCAATAAAATCACCATTTGATAAGTTAACAGCACAATTATCTGGTTTTGCAACATCACTATATTGTTCCGAAACATGAAGTTTGGTATCTGGATTTGTTGCAAATCTTCGTCCCTGTTTTGTTGCAAGTCATGTTGTGTGTTTTGTTGTAAGTTGGATATCAAACGTAACTCGGATTTGACATATAAAGGAGGCCAACAAAATATACCTGGGTTGCATTCAACTAATGCTAAAGGAATATGAATGTTTATGGTTTCTGAATGAAATTTCAAATGTAAATTCTTTAAATAATCTGTTAAAACCAAAGTCTGTTTTTGTCTCCAGTAGCACTTTTTTCATATCTGTTTTCTCGGGCTGAACTCTAGAGTTATAACAAAACAAAAGTTGTACAAGTCCTAGAAAGGGAGTCTCTTTCTAAAAATTGTACATTTTGTGTTTCTACCCGCTTTGTTATACTATTTCTAAATTTGTGATGGAAAAAGTTGAATTTTTCATGAACTTTTGACAAAAGTTTACGGTCAATAACAGTCGCTTTATTTACTGCTGACGAAAGTCTTAACTATTTTTCTTAACTATTTTAATATATCACACTCTGTTTGCCTCCGTTGTGTTATCTCTTCATTTGAAAGTTTAACTATTTTACATTTATTATCTGAGAAAACAGAATTTACGAAATTATAGGTATTTGTTACATATGTAAAAAGAAAATGAAAATGGACAAAGTGGTTTTCAAATCTATGGGAAAATTATCTCAATAAAATAGACCAGTGACATCTATCATTCTAGGAAATTTAATCTAAGGCAAAAATTATTTAATTTCTCAAACGCTAAATATAGACTTTAATTGTTTGTTTCTTGTATCTAATGACAATTTCCTTCATTATTCCTTTACAATGAAAGTAAAAAGACTGTTACACTCGTTACTTATGTTAATACATACGTTACCACTGGTAACGTACATGTATGTATCATTTTTTGGAATATAAATTTCTACCCAACGATGAAAGGTAAGCAAATCATTGTGAGTTTGTTGGAAAGGGCAAGAGGTATCATTTAAATAGTAAGATTTACTTTTTGATTATTGCACTTTTAAATGCATTCGTACCTTTTAAAAAGGACACCTTTGATTTTTCCAATTAGCTCGACAGTTTTTAGTTGTTAACGTCAATCTGTATGTTTGAAATTGCTCAAGGAGGTTACATTAATATAAAGCTAGAATTATAGGAATTGTGAAGGTCACGTGGAACGATTAAGCCTTATTTTCGCATAGTGCCATCACGTATGTATCGGTAACGTATGTATTTTTTTCAACCTTTGCATTATGTAGTTTTAACAATTCGAACTTGTAGTGAATTATGATAACATATTTTAAGTGTTGTATCTAGGTCCTTTATTTGACAATAAATAAATATAAACTTTAATTAAATGATTTCCCATAAGAATGACGTAACGTAAGTATTGAGGAAAATAAAACCTTCAATTCAATTTTGTTTCATGCTTCATAAGACCTGATAGCGGCTGTAAAGTTGCAAATTCCATTGTTTCATTAAGTATGGGAAGAATAAGCTTCAATTTGCTCACATCAGTGATAAGTTTGACAAAAGTGCATGGTCACCGTGTGGACTTTTTTATATGTGGTAACGTTTGTACCATATACCCGGTAACACATCTTTCTTTGGCACTGGTTTGTACAAATAGAGTGCATTGTCAACAAAAATCTGTTTTAAATATGACATCAATACAGCATTAACAAAGGTAGTTCTTTAACATTATGTTACTTTTCAAATACTGAAAATTTGGGGTTTAAAACATGAAAAAGTTTATCCGGTAACAGTAACGTTTGTATCAATGTGATAGTTTGTGAGATTTCAAAACAATCAAAATAATTGATTAACACGAAAACTATGTTTTATAATGGTAGATATAATCTGTAGTTTATGTTTGTTCATTTATCCTTTTGCCTCTTCTAGAGATTATTTATTATACTTAGTATAACACTATTTGGGTCTTATTGCTGAGAATGGGTGGAAAGATCTCCTTGCACTTTTTGCACTTGTAAACATGTACACACTCCCTTACACACTGCACTTTTCAATCGCATGCACCGTGAGTGCCTCAGCGTGCATTTGTATTTGTGGAGTAATAAAAGTAGTATGAATCAGATTCCTGCAAAGAACAATGTGATTCAGCATGTACCGATTCTGTTAAAGATAAGACACAAATATTTGGTTTAAATTTAACAAATGTCATGCAAATCTTATCAAGAATTTTGACATATTTCTTATATCCGAGGCCACATTAAGGATAAGAAACTTTCAAGACGATTTGAAAGAATAAATAAATCTGAAATAAAACATGGCATCTAATTTGTATTGTTATTTCACATCCACAACTAGCAACACTATAACATTAAAAGTTAAAAAAGATGAACTAATAACATAATAGCAGTAGGGAATTTAACGTCCTTGTCTCACCCCTGTAGGAACTGCTATAAATAAAATGAAATTTCACCAGATGTACAGTAACTATCTTTTCAGTTGAAACTAGACAACAAGTTAAAATGTATTTTCTGAAAATTTCTTTTCTAATATTTTCGATCAGTAACATTTATGGATATAACATTAGAGCAGCTTTGACAAACTTAGATGCTTTTAATACTCAGAGTAAGTAAGAATGTAAAATTGCGTTTTTATATAAAGAAAAAAACTATTGAAAAACATAAATGAAAAAAGAAAAACCTACAAATGTCTGTTCCGTTTATTTTGAAACATTTGTTAAAGCTACGCATTTATATTTAAATTTGCGAGTCTGGACAGTAAAATACTAATTAAGTTTTAGAGCTTTGTTGATAATATTAGTTCAAGGCTTATTCAAATCTCTTACAAGAACAATTTTAAGTGATTTGCTAACTCGGAATTCTAGAAAGAAGTCAACCATGTCCATAATTTCTGTCATCAAATTTATCCAATGTGCTTATGTCATATACCATTTTGAATGTATTTTATGATTAAATTAAAAAATGGTATATGACACTTATATTGCAGTTTTATAGTTTGATCAGTATGGAGGCCGATTTGGCCTAAAAGATCGTGGGTTATTAATAACATATTTCATTATTGCTATAAGTAGATCTGTTACTTTTATAGCATATGGTATAACATATTTTTAAAATTTTACATAATAAGTCTAAAATTTTACATAATAAGTCTAAAATATATAAAAAAAAAATAGGTTTAATCATATGCATGTTGAATTAAATAATGCAGATCATATAATATAACACTTAAAAATATCTTTAATGATTTTATTTCTGGAAGGAAAAATCAGCTACGTGAATGTTTTTTAGTTTTAAAGGCAAAAAGGGGAAAAGGAACGTTCTGAGTACACCAAATACTGATAAGTGTACTGATCTACTTAACTTTCTTCTTGAAATACATTTGTCTCTAAGCCAATCAGAAACTAGTTTTAAATGGCTTTTATGAATGGCGTTGAGTATGACATATCAACAAATCGCAGCGACAACATTTACCTTTTAATTTATTTTTCAAATTTGACGACAAACTCTAAAACCCTGCAAATATAAAAATGGTATCTTTTCACGTTTACCTTTGAAATTTGAAACAAGAAATAGAAAACAACAAGTATTTATTTCTCAAAATTTATTCAAACAAGAGTACCGCCGAACAGTAAATAAATGGATTAATTTTATTTTGTATGTCAATTTTAGGCCTTGACAATGCTGTGAGACAGCAAATGATCAAACTGGTTCAACAAAAGGCAACAAGTGCTAAAACTGAACAGGCAGCAGCTGATCTTGAATGTAGTCAAACAATCAATACAACCATAGATCAATGTAATACATGTGCTAAATCCAAATGTGGACAACAATCTGGAGAGTAAGAATCTCTCTCTCTCTCTCTCTCTCTCATTTATTTATATGTTCACATGGTGTGTGTAATATTCTATGATTTAACTATCTCTAATAAGGCTGAAAGATATAGTCATCAATTTAAGGTGGCAATTGAAAAAAATCACGCTTATGACAAATTTACTCTAGTTTTTTTTTTTTTTAAGTTTTAATTGACATATTGCACAATATTGCAAATTATTAACAGTGACCATTGAATGGTTATGACTTTGGAACCTATAATCCTAATTAAACTTATGTGGAACATAAAGAAGAATAGGGCAGATAGTCCGGTCTTTTAGCTTCCAGAACTTTCAAAATGTAACTCCATAAATGTTCTAATCTGGAATCTGTCACAGTTTTCTGTATTTTTATTCTGTTATCAAAATGGATGTATAGTTATAAAATAATCGTAAAAAATCACAATGGATATTAAAAAAAGATTGTTTATTTAAAATTAATTTATCTGTCAGATCTGGAAATCTATGGACATTCCTTAAATCTAGTATTGAGACGGGTATAACCTACCAGTTGCCCAATCTTTTGGCAAGCGGTGCTGACAAGGTTCTTGATGGATTAAAGAATGTTGGCAGCAAGATTGGAGATGGACTTTCATCTGGCACCGATGCCATCAAACATGGAGCAGAAACAGCACTAAGCGGACTCACTCATACCGCAACTGATATAGGTCACCAAATCCAGCATGGCGCAGAAACCGTTGTCAATGGTATCAAAGATGTAGGCTCCAGCATTGGGCATGCTTTCTCTCGTGAGTATAAAATCAAAGCCACTTACTTACTTTAGAGTGAGAGCAAAGTTTCCTAAACAATCAACTCAACCGAGTTTTTTCATACAAAAAGAGATTTTCTGTCGTTTTATATGTTTTCATTTACATTCTTCCTGAAGTCTTAGATGAATTGAAGATTGCATAGTTACTGATGTAAGAACACTTAACTAAAACGGATATAGAAAACTTTTTGAAATTATTTAATATATGCATGGTACTGGTCCAAAGAAAGAAAATAAAAACGATTTTGCAAAAGTCCGATTTTATAAATATCATTAGACTAGGAAATAAAAGACAAAGAAGGGTGTCAAAACGAGTTTACCAAAACAAGATACAAAATGACGACTTAAGCTTTATCATCACCAGTTAATTGGAGATATTTATCTTGTCAGTCATGATAAAGTCTTCAATATGTCTCCTTCAAGTGACTAGACGCCCCCTTGCATTAGTAAAAATAACATAACTGTAGTCGTCTATGTGCTGTAAGTATTTTATAGGATCGTAGCTCTTCAACAATCAGTGGCCCTTTAGTAAAAATATTTAAAGTAATTAATGAACTTTTTGATATAAAAAAAATGTGCCAGCAAAAGTTATATGGCTTGTGCATCCATTTTTGTTTCAGACGTTTTTGGAAAACGATTAGATTCTTGTGTGTCTGGATGTCCATCATGTGTAAAGATTGACTCCGATACTAAAACACAAGAACAGATACTTACCGCAGGTAAAGCATATACCGCCATTGTAAATAAAACTATAACCGATAATCTTATTTTTTGGGCTTGGAAAGTCTTGTTGTTTTGTATTAAGAGATAGTAAAATGGTATCGGAAACCATATACCTGTAATGTGAACATGCGAATGAATGAACACATGTCGAGATGACTTTTTACCACTTGTATGGCATACGTAGTGTTTGAAGGCTAACTTTCACTATATTAACAAAGTGCTCCCAGACACATTTTTTTTTTTTTTTTTTTTTTTTTTTTTTTTTTTTTTTTTGATTTTATTTGATGTGTGTAACTTTTAAGTTATTTACACAGGAAAACAATGATTATAATTTTATATTTTTAAAATCTATTATGCTCTCATTCCAAGTCTGTAAAACTTTACTTTCCAGTGTGATGTGATTTTTACTATTAACATTATTAAAATCTAATTTAATATTCATGTTTTAGTCTGTGGTACGGAATATGTAACCAAATCTCACCAGCTTACAGAAGCAGGGACTAAGTTACAGGCTTTCTACAGCGCTGCTGCTACACACAGTATTATTACCATGGTAACAAATTTAAACTATAAAGGATTATGGAAATTTGCAGCTGAATAATATATTTATACAAGCCAAATGCAACAACAAAAAAAACCAAAACAAAAAAAAACAAAAAAAAACAAAGACAAAGACAAAAAAAAAACAAAAAAAGAAAGAAAGAAAGAAAGGAAGAAAGAAAGAAAGAAAGAAAAGAAAAAAAAGAAAGAAAGAAAGAAAGAAAACATGGTACAAAAATACATGATAGTACAAATGAACAGATATAAAGAACACCGGTAGTAAAACAGTCAAATTTGTACAGGTGCCGGATACAAGGTTCAAATGGTATCCATTAGTGTACACGTGGTTCAAGTTAGTAATTTACCAACCTAGATTCCTGTTTTATTTTACATGAAATATCTTAAAACGAATAGATGAACATTTCCAATAATTCTGGAGATGGTTTTCCGAGTGGAATGCATTAGTATATAATTATAGTTTAAACCTATGTTCCATTAAACATCATTGAAAATCTTTATTTCTAATCCAAATACCTAAATTGCAGGTTGAGTATGACCCCACATCTATAGATGTGACACAGGGAGTTGCCTTTAAGACAGTATACGTAACTGCCAACCTGAAGGGTACACCAACACGATTCCAGTCAAAGACACTTATGAAGCTGACAGATATACCAGCCTGGTCAGTTGCTTTGACCAATGAACTTTACGGAATGATGTAACTGATTGAATAAAAAAATTAAACATTTGTTGATTCTTCAGCATTATTATTTATTATTAATTACATTACAATAACAATTTATCAATGTATTATTAGACAAGTAAAGACAGGCACATAATTGATTGAACACTGACCATTATAATACAAAATCCCGACTCCTGATGGTCATTTAGGTTGATATTAAGTTTGTTGGAGAACCCAAAACATCTTATTTTTTTCTTTATTTTACAACCAACGGTTCACATAAATAAATATAAAAACTTGAATTTTTCTCCTTTCTAGTGAATCTTAAGTAGTTACTAAATTGTAAAATGAAAAAGGAAAAAAAAAAACGAAACATGGCGGAAAGCAAGACGGTTGCAGAAATTGGCGAGAAAAGAAAACAGTCGCAGTTGATGAATTTTACCTTAAAATAGTGGTAAAATCAAACGACACAATAAATTCTTACAAGCCCGTATCGGCATATACATGTATATAAAAAGTTTAAAAAAGAAAAACTTGGCTTATTTTAGCATGCAAGCGCTTGTACATGTCTTACGGCTATCATCTGGCGACATTTTTTCTGACTAGTTTGTGTATAAGGTATAAAGCACAACGAATTAAATAAATATGAGTCATTTGTATGACCACGGATATCTAGCGTCATTATTTAAAAAACGAACTTTTCAGAAAAAAGTCGTCAGTGTTTTCTTAATTTGCAGTAACCGACCACAACGGTTGTTTTCTGATGTCAAATTGCGGATAACACCTTCATATTAGGGTACAAAATCGAATACCTCAAAAAGAGACTTACATTCCTGATTGTGTATTTTATTTTATACTTTTAATGAATTTAGTCCCATCGTGAAGTCAAAGTACATTGAACTTCATTTATAATCACTTATAGGTCATTGTCTTTCGTTCATACGAAATTATAAGAATTGTAAGCAAAATCATTAATTTACCCAAACATGAACAGAAATCACACGCACTTTTTATTCATAAATTGGAAACACACATGTACTTTATTCATTTATTATTTTGTTTTAATATCGATGAAAAATTGTGAAATATTAATGTTAATAAGTTAAATAAGACCGAAGCGTGTGAGTAACAGACATGAATTTCGAGTTGACGTAATTTTTACAGGACAATATATAGAAATGACTATTTCCGTGTGATATCATCTTGGTATCAACTCGGTACTTATTATATAACGGTCACTTCGTCATTTATTGATAATAAAGTACTAATTAGAATAAAGACAGGACATGTTAATTAATGAAAAATGTTCAAAACAAATGTGGGACAACGGATAAAAAATTCTTGCTTGGTTTTTAATATTTTAAATGGATTTATATTTTTGATTTTTCCTATATGTGAGTACATAGATAATTATAAATATTGTATCTTTTTGTTGTTGGAATGAAATGAAGAAATTTGCAGCTTATAAAACTTAGAACAATAGCGAGAGCATAACAAACGAAAAAAGGAAATAAGAAAAGAAGAAAAAATGTTAAAGAGATCTAAAAGCGAGAACACTCTAAAATATACACGCACTTATTGTACTAATAGATAAAGTAAGGATGTGGGAAATATCTAATGAGTCTCAAAAGCATGCACGGCAATAGTGAACACAGAATAGGACAATGATTAATCTTATGCGCTCTTAGAAATGTTTACATAGTTTGTCCAGAAAAAAATCTGGTTGTTTATTTATTTATTTATTTATTTCTGTTATTCTTTATTCTAAGTTTGTTACGATGTATAACACCTTAGTCAAGATTTTTTCTTTCATACAACAGCAGTAATTTTATAAATGATAAAGAAATCTAGAGAACTCTGAAAAAAACTCCGAATTTCAACCAGCAAACTGTCAAACTGACAAACTTATTTATACAAGGATCATTCCCTGATGAGATTCGAACCTAAAAGGCGAGACGTCCTCTGTTCTGTAAGTATGATCTTAAAGCCGTTCAGCCATATGGTTTTTCCAGATTGAATATTACATTAATGTGTCTTGTTCTCTGGATACATTTCGATCATGATTTTTACAACAGAACAAATATTTTAAGGTACATGTTTAATATTGTTAAAAAGTTTTCATTACAGTTTTATTCTAACAACACCCGACATAAAGTAAAATGACCATTAATTAAATAGTTTGATCGAATTTTGTAGAAAAATTATTGTTGTCTCAACCTGTAAAAAATCTTTTATTTTTCATTTATTCTCCAATACAAACACGTAGTAACTTTACACGAATTTCACTTAAGTTATTAAAACATAGGGTAAGTTGTCTTGTTTATTGCTTGTTGCAAATATATCTTATGGACAAGTGTAATTGGCTAAGGGTATCCATAACTCAGTAGGCTGTTCTTTGTGCTGTCAGAAAATATAACATTTAGCAAAATTTTCAGCCGTCTTAATTTTTTTAATTTATTTTAAACTAAGGTTTGTTCATTCATGCAAAGCATTCCTTAGCTGGATTTGGATTTATATAATTTTGGAACTTTAGATTCTTTAATTTTCAACTGCATGTTTGGCTGACGATTTTATCTAACAAACTTTTCGGCCCCAAGTGTCACTGATGAGGAATGGTTTTCCGAAATGTGCATATATGGCACATCAAAATTTAACAGGTATTTGAGTTATATATAAAACTTGATGGATTAAAAAAATTATTAACTAAACTTTTGCTATGTCATAATATGTTAATTTAAATAAACTCTTCATCAACCAATACTTATTATATTTTGTATCACATAAGGTGCGATGAGATTAAGTGTAAATTTTGATATCAAATTTTGTATTTATTTAGACCTAGAGGGCACATTTGTGACAAGTGTTTCTAAATATACTTGGTCTGATGCTAGAACCGAATTTAACCTTGCTCAGAAATCAGATATTTGTGACAATACCACAACAGGAATATGTGATGTCCAGTTGTCAGAAAGTACTTTTATAGAAACGGGATCATTCCCAGCATGGGTTGATGGATATATCAAAAGGACTCCATTTATGTCTGAATATGGTAAGATAAAAACAACATGTTAATTGATAGTACCAGGCATATTATCGTGTGTACTTTTAAATTTTTATGAAATATAATGCATTCAAAAGTATCACATGGCAATAGATTTAAATATCAGACAGGTTAACAGATGGTAAAAATAATGGTTATATCTATCAGGCTTTCGACGACCACTGAAAATTTTGAAATTAATTTATCCAGTTTTTTTTATAAATTAATACTACTACTACTACTACTACTACTACTACTACTACTACTAATAATAATAATAATAACAGGTTACAGAATAATGCCAAATAAGAGAATAAATTTTAAAAAAATTGCTGTCACGAAACAAATTAATTGTTTACGAAATAAAATACAAAAAAGACCAATGCATATTGGGACCACTTATTGGAAAACATAGGACTAAGACGGGATTAAATGAAAATAATGACCAGTGAAGTGGTTAAAGTCGTGATAAATTTTAGTATATAACGTTATTCTTCACCAGATATAGTGCCAACAATACGATATGTCCTTGAAAAAAATGTTGCATCTTTGGCCAGCATTAATTCGTCCATTTATCTATACTCTGGTCTACCGGACAGCCTAAGAAGTAAACGCAAATACAACTACATATATTTACACTAGTTTCAAAATACCAAGTATCCACCGTAACAAAATAGTTTAAAGTGTTTTACACTATATTTCTATATTTCGTCGTTTTGTTGACAGGGTGCCACGCATTTTACAAAGAAAATTTGATATCTCCAGTTGCTCATTATCAACTTGGTCATAATAACAACATCGGAAACTGTGCTCTGCTTTGTGGCAATATTGGTTATTATATGCTTGAGGTAAGATATAGGCTATATAGATATAAAACATAATGAATACTAAAAGCGAGTGCAAAAAACGCTGAGAATAGGACGTACTAAGTAATCGTACAACAATCGAATAATCAACCTACTCAGTGACAATATTAAATTTGTATCTTTGTAGGACCTAGCTTCGTGTTTGTTTCATGTTGCAGCAGTGGATAAAAAAGGAAAAAGTAAAATGGAAGAACTATCTTTGAACAGTATTTTTTATGATTGTTTAAGTAAATAACATTCTTTTCATTTTTGTAATATGCTACGTTTGAAATGCATTTTTAAAAAAAAATCAAAAGTAGCACATGGCATTTATATGATATACAATTTGCATTTTATACAGGGCGGCAATTGTTACTGCATGGGACTGACAACATTATCAGGGTTCTACAGAGTTTTAGACAAAGATTGTAATTATGTATGTGACGGTACATCATACGAACGGTGTGGCGGCGCTCGTCATTCGACTAACTTTATTTCAATGTTTTCAAGATCAGAGAACACTTCAGGTAATAAATCTAAGAAAACATCATACAAATTTCTAGTATGTAATGTCATAAATACATACATTTTGCCATTTAAACTCGGGAGTGGTCCTGTGTCTCGTTTCTTTTGGGTTCTTGTTTACAGTGTTGTATCTCTTGGTTACATAGCTGCAGCCAAGTACATTTTAAGCCACTAATAGTTTTTTTTTTCATTCCAAGTACACCTAATAAAATAAGAATATACATATATCTTACCTGAATTCGGACATTACCTGCATTATGGTTAAATTAGGATTAATATCTATTATGTCGGACAATAATTTGCAGAAATGATTAATTAAGTCAATTAATTATTTTTTTTTACAGAGAAAAAAAAAACATCTAAAGACTAATTGGTACATAAGTACTTTATTTGGTTCTACTTTGTCCAGTGTTGGTTGAGCGTCAAATGGGTTTTAATCAGTATCTTATTGTTAAAAAAAACACAGATGCGTGCTTTATCTGACTAGCTATTGTCGAGTATATATTTTATTATGAATCAACTTTTTTATATTTACATTATAAGTCCATTATTGACTGAATTTTCCTTGGAAACTCATACACTATAATAAATCTTTACATGAAACTAGTAAAATATATTTAACTAGTGATGGTCCAATCTGGATACTTTTTTTATTGGTTTATTAATTTCCTTCTTAAATAGTTAAATATATTTCAAACAGTTTCCATTGTTTTACATGATAAAGATTGACCTTTTTCATCTTTTGTTGTATTTTAAATCATATATGTATGATTAATTGAACTACAAGTAGATATTGTTGATGTGTAGGTAAAGTTTGAAATATTTAATGCTTTTTAACCTGTAATCATATCCACTATTTTGTATTTCGCATCTGCCGTATAAACACTCTATTACATTTATTCATTTGGTATTTGGTAGACTGTACAAGTGTTTTATCAGATGCACTTCAAGCAGAAGCTGAAACCTATGACCTAGAGGAGAATAACTCTCAAAGTAACTGTTCTGATAAATGTGTAAATTCAAATTATTTTGCTCTAGAGGTAAGTTACCATTAATTATACTATACAACTTTGTTTTGTTGTCGTTAACGAAGCCGATGTCAATATTTTGTTTAAATGTGGGTTATCAATGGCAAGATTTTTTAAAATTGTATTTAACAGGTGTGCTTTATCATCATGGTACGCTAAGTCACTACAAATGCTCGTACCGGTAACGTTTTGTGTTGCATTATCAGGGTACGCTATGTCACTGTATAGATGCTCGTTCCGGAAACGTTTTGTGTTGTATTATCAGGGTACCCTATGTCACTGTATAGATGCTCGTACCTGAAACGTTTTGTGTTGTATTATCAGGGCACGCTATGTCACTGTATAGATGCTCGTACCGGTAACGTTTTGTGTTGTATTAATATCAGGGTACGCTATGTCACTGTATAGATGCTCGTACCGGAAACGTTTTGTGTTGTATTATCAGGGTACGCTATGTCACTGTATAGATGCTCGTACCGGTAACGTTTTGTGTTGTATTAATATCAGGGTACGCTATGTCACTGTATAGATGCTCGTACCGGAAACGTTTTGTGTTGTATTATCAGGGTACGCTATGTCACTGTATAGATGCTCGTACCGGTAACGTTTTGTGTTGTATTATCAGGGTACGCTATGTCACTGTATAGATGCTCGTACCGGTAACGTTTTGTGTTGTACTATCAGGGTACGCTATTTCACTGTTTAGATGCTAGTACCGGAAACGTTTTGTGTTGTATTATCAGGGTACGCTATGTCACTGTATAGATGCTCGTACCGGAAACGTTTTGTGTTGTATTATCAGGGTTCGTTATGTCACTGTATGGAAACGTTTTGTGTTGTATTATCAGGGTACGCTATGTCACTGTATAGATGCTCGTACCGGTAACGTTTTGTGTTGTACTATCAGGGTACGCTATGTCACTGTATAGATGCTCGTACCGGAAACGTTTTGTGTTGTATTATCAGGGTACCCTATGTCACTGTATAGATGCTCGTACCTGAAACGTTTTGTGTTGTATTATCAGGGCACGCTATGTCACTGTATAGATGCTCGTACCGGTAACGTTTTGTGTTGTATTAATATCAGGGTACGCTATGTCACTGTATAGATGCTCGTACCGGAAACGTTTTGTGTTGTATTATCAGGGTACGCAATGTCACTGTATAGATGCTCGTACCGGTAACGTTTTGTGTTGTACTAATAGGGTACGCTATGTCACTGTATAGATGCTCCTACCGGTAACGTTTTGTGTTGTATTATCAGGGTACGCTATGTCACTGTATAGATGCGCGTACCGGTAACCTTTTGTGTTGTATTATCAGGGTACGCTATGTCACTGTATAGATGCTCGTACCGGAAACGTTTTGTGTTGTATTATTAGGGCACGCTATGTCACTGTATAGATGCTCGTACCGGAAACGTTCTGTGTTGTATTATCAGGGTACGCTATGTCACTGTATAGATGCTCGTACCGGAAACGTTTTGTGTTGTAATATCAGGGCACGCTATGTCACTGTATAGATGCTCGTACCGGAAACGTTTTGTGTTGTATTATCAGGGTACGTTTTCTCACTGTATAGATGCTCGTACCGGAAACGTTTTGTGTTGTATTAATAGGGTACGCTATGTCACTGTATAGATGCTCGTACCGGTAACGTTTTGTGTTGTATTATCAGGGTACGCTATTTCACTGTTTAGATGCTCGTACCGGAAACGTTTTGTGTTGTATTATCAGGGTACGCTATTTCACTGTTTAGATGCTAGTACCGGAAACGTTTTGTGTTGTATTATCAGGGTACGCTATGTCACTGTATAGATGCTCGTACCGGAAACGTTTTGTGTTGTATTATCAGGGTTCGTTATGTCACTGTATGGAAACGTTTTGTATTGTATTATCAGGGTACGCTATGTCACTGTATAGATGCTCGTACCGGTAACGTTTTGTGTTGTACTATCAGGGTACGCTATGTCACTGTCTAGATGCTCGTACCGGTAACGATTTGTGTTGTATTATCAGGGTACGCTATGTCACTGTATAGATGCTCGTACCGGTAACCTTTTGTGTTGTATTATCAGGGTACGCTATGTCACTGTATAGGTGCTCGTACCGGAAACGTTTTGTGTTGTATTATCAGGGTACGCTATGTCACTGTCTAGATGCTCATACCGGAAACGTTTTGTGTTGTATTATCAGGGTACGCTATGTCACTGTATAGATGCTCGTAACGGAAACGTTTTGTGTTGTATTATCAGGGTACGCTATGTCACTGTATAGATGCTCGTAACGGAAACGTTTTGTGTTGTATTATCAGGGCACGCTATGTCACTGTATAGATGCTCGTACCGGAAACGTTTTGTGTTGTATTATCAGGGTTCGTTATGTCACTGTATGGTAACGTTTTGTGTTGTATTATCAGGGTACGCTATGTCACTGTATAGATGCTCGTACCGGTAACGTTTAGTGTTGTATTATTAGGGTACGCTTTGTCACTGTATAGATGCTCGTACCGATAACGTTTTGTGTTGTATTATCAGGGTACGCTATGTCACTGTATAGATGCTCGTACTGGTAACTTTGTTATTACTGATGATGCCTTATGTGACGTTAGATGTCAAAGAAACAGTGATGAAGTATGTGGAGGGATCAAATCTGACCAGTCAATGTTACTTACTGTGTATAAACCTATAGCAAGTAAGTATATATTTAACCTATAAAAATGAAACTTGTTTGGACAAAATTAATTTCAAAGGATTAAAAAGACAACAGTAACTTTTGCATTATTTCATTATGTTACTTTAGGTACCATGGACAGATTGCTGTAAAATGAAAAGTCTTTAATTATGAGGAGTATAATGAAACGCCAATGGATGCTACTTTCTATGTTTCATATTAGAAATTAAGGCCACTAAATGTGTGCCAATAATGCAAAATTCCTTCTTTCATCATCTTGTAGGCGTTGGCTATTTTAAAGAGTTGAGTGGAGTAATGGTGTTTTACGTCCCAGTCAAGATTCTTTTACTAATTTTGAGGCGGTCAGTTCTGGGATGGTGGAGGAAACCGGAATATCCGGAAAAAAACCACCGACCTTCGGTTAGCGAACTGACAAACTTTTTCACACTAGGATCTGTCCCGAGTAAGATTCGAACCCACGCAGTGAGAGTCGCTGTGATTCGTAAACGCACACTTTAAAAAACTCTGCGACGGGCTATTTAAAAGAAAAATTTGTTAAGGTAAATGAAGCTTATTTTTATATTATATATTTACTATTTTGATTCCAGATACTATGTATGTAAACATGGAGCCGGGTATGGCTTGTATTGCGGTAACTATTGAAAGCAGTAGCAGTAGACCATTATCTATCAGAGATTGTAGAGAAAAATACGGTTATCTATGTAGAGGCAGAGGAGAAAGTAAGACGATTTACTCAATGAAATTATCACAAACCACACGGAATTTTATTTATTTATTCGTTTATTTTTTGTTATTGCTTAAGACATTTAGACTTGCTGTTAAATATATATATATATATATATATATATATATATATATATAATTAATTTAATAAATAAATAGATAAATATATATATTTTCTTAGATTTCATTTCAAAGGTAAATGAGGTAACCGAATCGGATAGTTCTATTGTAGTTGACATTTTTAAGTCTAAATTGGTCAATGGCATTTGTGTTAATGATTAAATATTAACTTTAAATTAGTTGTAATAATTTTAATAAGTCTTCTTCCACAGTTAAAAAAAAATGTTTTGTAACAGTATGATCAAGTTATATCAAAATGTGAATTTGTCTTTATGAGGGACACTTTCCTATGTTAATTTTTCTTAATTTTTTTTATGTGTATTCTATTTGGTATATAGATAGAATACTTCATATTACGAATGTAATTCAAGCTTATATACCCCCTCAGTGACACTTTCTTATACATTTAGTTAACCTTTATTTGGTGTCAATTATAAAATTTATTTTAAAATATTCAAAATGAGTATCATAAACTAAATGTACATTTCCAATAAAACCGTACAAGGTAATGTTTAGAACTTAGTCTAAATCAATTGTTTTTTTTTTTTTTTGTTTTTTTTTTTTACACCATTCATACCCTTTAATTCCCTGAACTTCTGATTTGCAGGTCCGACCTTTTTCAACACCAACAAAACATATGAAGAAGCAAAGCAGGATTGTTTTGAAAGAGACAAGCTACTAACAACGGTTGTGTACATTGATTACACAAATACTGATGACGTGATAACCGGAAATACATACTGGATAGGTTACAATAAATACGAGTTTTATTCGTGGGGAGGAGGTAATCAATTAAGAAAAATAAACAAAACCTCATATTCCTCGTCTTAATTTTGATTATATTTAAAACAAATTATATAATTTAAAATTGAAGACCTGTTCAGTAGTTATTTTGATATCTCGTTGTTGGATGATTGTTTTCAGAAATGGTTTAGCTACGTCACTGGAAATTACTAGAAGTCACTGGAAACAGTTTAGCGACTCTGATTTACTTGTAGAATTTTGCTCAAGTAAAATATATTTTTCAATATTCTTTATAAGTATAATAGTTCTATACTGTGCTCTCTTATTTTCATATGACTAATTGTGGCTTTTCAAGAAGTGATAGGCTTCTGTTAAGTGATAATTTTCAACAATCGAAAATTTACATAAGTGAGGGTAAGGAGCAGCACTTTTTCAGTTATCTCAGTTTGTAAATTAAACAAAATGAAAACTGAGAAAAATCATTTGATACCAGCACATGTATATATCACTTTTCAGATCCCCCAAATGATGTAAATGGTAAATATGCTTTAGACTGTTTGGCTGTTGATAAGAGTGTATCAGATGATTTGGAGTTAGCTACCAGAGACTGTACACAGTCGCTGAATGTGATGTACCAATATACAGGTAAAACCAACATAATGCATTATCAAAACACAGAATGAAAACAATATTAGGTTGTTATTCTGTGTATAACATGCATGGTAATTTAATCAGCAAATTATTCACTAATGGATGTTTAAACGAATTGTTTATTATTATTTATTAACAATTAATAATTATCAAAACCTCTTTATGATTTATATTTTGACAAAATATATGAATATGAATGCGATGGTAGAGTTTCAAAATGCAAAATATTATTTGCAGGTCTCATTTGAAAATAGATGTACGTGGTTTATCTTTTTTCTTTTTCTTCTTTTGTTGTATTTTAAATCATATATGTATGATTAATGTATTATTCAATTATTTTCTATAGGCACTACATCACCAAATACAACACAAACAGCAACAGTGTCAAAAACAATCACGACGACCCAATCTACAACTCAAATACTAACAACAGATCAATCAACGACGAGGGTGCCAACAACAGAACAGACAACAACAAAAGTATCAACAACAGAACAGACAACAACAAAAGTTCTAACAGAACAAACAACAGAAGTACCAACAACACATATACCAACAACAGAACAGACAACAAAAGTACCAACAACAGAACTGACAACAGCACATATACCAACAACAGAACAGACAACAAAAGTACCAACAACAGAACAGACAACAGCACATATACCAACAACAGAACAGACAACAGCACATATACCAACAACAGAACAGACAACATCAGAAGTACAAACAACAGAACAGACAACAACACATATACCAACAACAAAACAAACAACACATATATCAACAATAAAAAAGACAACAACAAAAGTACCAACAACAGAACAGAAAACAACAAAAGTACCAACAACCGAACAGACAACAACACATATACCAACAACAGAACAGACAACAGCACATATACCAACATCAGAACAGACAACAGAAGTACCAACAAAAGAACAGACAACAACACATATACCAACAACAGAACAAACAACACATATACCAACGACAGAACAGACAACAACAAAATTGCAAACAACAGAACAGACAACAGCACATATACCAACAACAGAACAGACAACAAAAGTACCAACAACAGAACAGACAACAGCACATATACCAACAACAGAACAGACAACAGCACATATACCATCAACAGAACAGACAACAGCACATATACCAACAACAGAACAGACAACATCAGAAGTACAAACAACAGAACAGACAACAACACATATACCAACAACAAAACAAACAACACATATATCAACAACAGAAAAGACAACAACAAAAGTACCAACAACGGAACAGACAACAACAAAAGTACCAACAACAGAACAGACAACAACAAATATACCAACAACAGAACAGACAACAGCACATATACCAACATCAGAACAGACAACAGAAGTACCAACAAAAGAACAGACAACAACACATATACCAACAACAGAACAAACAACACATATACCAACGACAGAACAGACAACAACAAAATTACCAACAACAGAACAGACAATAAAACATAACCCAGCAACCGAACAGACAACAGCACATATACAAACAACTGAACAGACAACAACAAAAGGATCAACAGAACAGACAACAACAAATAAACCAACAACAGAACAAACAAAACATGTACCAACAACAGAACAGACAACAGAAGTACCAACAAAAGAACAGACAACAACAAAACTACAAACAACGAAACAGACAACAACCCATATACCAACAACAGAACAGACAACAACAAAAGTTTCACCAACAGAACAGACAACAGAAGTACCAACAACACAAGTACCAATAACACATATACCAACAACAGCACATTTACCAACAACAGAACAGACAAAAACACATCAACCAACTACAGAACAGACATCAACATATAAACCAACAACAGAACAGACAATAACACATATACCAACAACAGAACAGACCACAGAAGTACCAACAACAGAGCAGACAACAACACATATACCAATAGAACAGACAACAGTACATATACCAACAACAGAACAGTCAACAGCACAAATACCAACAACAGAAGATATATCAACAACAGAACGGACAACAGATCATATACCAACAACAGAACAGACAACAACAAAGATATCAACAACAGAACAAACAACAGAAGTACCAACCACAGAACAGACAACAACACATATACTAATAACAGAACAGACAACAGATGTACCAACAACAGAACAGACAACAGATGTACCAACAACCGAACAAACAGCAACACATATACCAACAACAGAACAGACAACAGCACATATACCAATAACAGAACAGACAACAGCACATATTCCAACAACAGAACAGACAACAACAAAGGTATCAACAACAGAACAGACAACAGAAGTACCAACCACAGAACAGACAACAACACATATACAAACAACAGGGCAGACAACAAAAGAACCAACAACAGAGCAGACAACAACAAAACTACAAACAACGGAACAGACAACAGCATATATACCAACAAGAGAACAGACAACAAAAGTACAAACAACAGAGCAGACAACAACAAAACTGCAAACAACAGAACAGACAACAAAAATACCAACAACAGAACAGACAACAACACATATACCAACAAAAGAACAGACAGCAAAAGTACAAACAACAGAGACGACAACAACAAAACTGCAAAAAACAGAACAGACAACAAAAGTATCAACAACAGAACAGACAACAAAACAGGCAACCACAGAACGGACAACAGATCATATACCAACAACAGAGCAGATAACAACAAAAGTACCAACAACAGTAAAGACAACAAAAGTATCAACAACAGTACAGACTATAAAAGTACCAACAATAGTACAGACAACAAAAGTACCAACAACAGTACAGGCAACAAAACAGGCAACAACAGTACAGGCAACAAAACAGGCAACAACAGAGCAGACAACAACAAAAGTACCAACAACAAAAGTACCAACAACAAAACAGAAAACAAAAGTACCAACAACAGTACAGACAACAAAACAGGCAACAACAGAACAGACAACCAAACAGGCAACAACAGATTCAGACGCTGATCCCACATTTTCAGATCAACAAGAAACAACATCGTCTACAGAAACAGAAACGACAGAAGACAGCTTTGATCCTAATTACATTGCTACTATACGAACAGTTGAAGAAGTCGAACAAGCCAATGCAACTGGTATTTCTGACAATAAAAACTCTCTTATACATCTGTATATTTCTTACAATAAAACCACAATTTCAAATCTGAATAAAGTTAATTTGAGCTCAAATTTACGTGTTAAATTGCATTCAAAATTAACCAATAATTTTCAGAGAACTAAACAATTTGCTTATTACGATTTAATAAATGATAAGTCTAATTGAACTTATGCAATTGACCTTTGTATACTAATTATGGTTAATTTTTTTTTAAATTGCACTAGTTTTGTTCAATTAAAATTATATATATATATATATATATATATATATATATATATATATATATATGAAAAGTTTATTTAATAAATGTGTACAAGTTTTCAGTGTATTTTATAGATGTCTCTGTGGTAATAACTGCAGTAATTTGTGGGATTGTTTTACTTGGAATCTTAGTTCTGGCGATAAAAAGAAGGCAAGTAAAATATTCTATGAATGTGGGTTAAATGTTTTTAAATGAGAGTCCGTCAAAGTATTTTGAAACAGGTAATTTATGTGTGTGTGTGTGTGTGTGTGTGTGTGTGTGTGTGTGTGTGTGTGAAAGTAGGTGGAAATGATGTGCATATAAAGATATATAAGGCCCTTTTATTTCTTGGTTTTACTTTAATTCTAAATTCCAAATCCTATATTTATCAGTAACTGGTGTAACTCTACATTATTTGCCACACGCATTCTAGACAATAAAGACTGTAAAATTAAACTTTTACGACAGCTCCCAGATTTGTTATTTACATTAAAACTCTTCCAATTTTGATATAACATTAGAGAAATTTAGCTCCTAACAAATTTGACTGAAGACAGTTTTTCATACAGTATGTGCTAAAGTGTAAGTTACATACAAAAGCATAAACAAATGTATTATTAGTCATTAAATGAACCAAGGGGCATAATACTTAAAAAGCTGTTGACTTTAAGAGTCTAATTTTCATATCATCTAATCACATGACCCATTGTCTATCTCTGTCACATGCAGTTGTCATCTTTATTAAGAATATCTCTTTTAATAATAACAATGCATTCTGGCTATAAAATGTCGTTATTTAAGTCTACCAAATAATAAAAATTTAAAATATGAATGTTTAAAAAGAAAAACGACCGTTCGCTGCTCCAAAAGATTTTACTGAGCATTTGTTTAAACAGTTCTTACCAATGTCATCAGCTGAAATGATGTTTTTAAAAGGAAGAAAGAAAAATAAATCGAAGCGAAAATTAATCAATTTACCAGCCAAAATCGTAAGAATTAGCATAGACAATAAAAATGTCCAATTGATTTTCACCTGTTTAGTTACTATTTTGTATATTTTTATTAAACATTTATTTAAAATGCACTTGAATATTTCATTTCCTTGTATGTGGGTTCAGAATATGTATATATTTCCGTTAAATTTTATTAACAAAACAAAATATAATAATTTATTCATGTTTGTGATCGATTAAAGGCTAATTTAAAACTAAATCATGACTTCTATTTCCTTTTGTAAACTTAGGAATTAATTCTAGTTAAATTTTCATTTCCCGTAATCACATTTTTATAGTTTGTAATGTAACAGTATCTATCAAAACGTTAAGCTAGCAAACATTTGAACGATGCTTTAAATTTGAGACAAATCAGGTAAAATTATTATTATTATTATTATTATTATTATTATTATTATTATTATTATTATTATTATTATTATGTTTTAGTTAATCTTTATGAATGAAATTGTACATTGATAGAATTAAACGAATATTTTATTTCTAAACATTTTTCTATCAGCTCTATATAGGGGTTTCAATTTTGGTATATTATTAAACAAGCAAAATCAATGTTGCCTTTATGATTAAAAATGGACTTTAAGATCAGGAATAAATACATTTTAGCGTTAGAAGATTAATTGAAAGTTAATTTTTATTTTAATGGCCTGTTATTTTATTGATGCATTTTTTAAATTAAACTTTCTGTAAGATTTATTGTTTCATTTTTCTGTTGCCGAGTTTTGTATACCTCGCGTTTTTTACATTCAATCAAGACTGTAAATTACATCAGTCCAAAGTGTAAAAGTTTATAATCAGTAACCAAATTTTGTTTATTTTTCTATTTCCTGTTTGTTAATGATTTCTATTATGTCTGGTTCTCAGTTGCGGTTCCTGTTTCAAATAACATGTTATGCAATAGCATATTTCTGTTTTTATTGCTATTATTATTATTATTATTCTACAAAATCTACCAAAGTTTTTTTTGTATATCTCATTTATGACTGTATTTGATCTATACATGGGTATATGGATTTTTTGACAGGAGGAAAGAAGTAGTTGAGATAACTATTCCAGCAACAAGTCTTGGCGACGTAGATACAACAGAGACTGATACTGGTTTAGAGAGTGATCAAGATGGCGGCATAACGTTTGACGACCAATCAATGACTTTGTCTATAAATGATGTCGACACAGCTTCGGACAACCAATCAATAACTGTGTCTATAACTTCTGATCATGACTAACCATGGGTTGTTACTCCAGCTGCACTGAAACAGATTCTATTGAAGAAAAACTTAACACAACATCATATTCACAAAATTCAGGAAAGGGCTTAGTCAAAGTCGGTGACATGTTTTATAGAGAAAGCGATATCGTAAATAACACGTACACAAATCCCACTGTACGCACAATGTTTTCTGGTATAAACGAAACACCACGCGATTCGGAATATGATAGAGCCGCTTATAACGTGCTATTTCCAGATACAGCAAGTTGTTTTTCTGATCTAACCGAGCAGGCAGCAGATATAGCATCCTTTAATAACCTTTCTTATACATCTGAACACAAAGATCAAGAAAAAGCCACTTTCACAAATAAAAAAGCATTCGATTCACTTTCCTGTTTGATAGAACAATCAGATTTGGAGAAATCAACTTTCACAAACTCAAAGGTTTTGGATTCGCCTTCTCTTTTGAGAGAACAAATGGATTTGGAAAGAGCAACTTTCATAAACACAGCAGCATCGGAATCGCATGTCTTTGAGAAAAGAAAGACAGACTTAGAAAAAGGAACATACACCAATGTGGGAGCAATGAGTTCGCATTTCCGTGTGACCGAAGAAGCAAACGTTAAAGCTTCAGATTCGCCTTTTATTCTGACGGAACAAACAGACAGGGAGAAAAACGTGACAGTCGTGGATTGTCATCTGCCTATGGAAAATCCGACAGAGTTAGAAGGAACCACTTACGCAAACGTTGAAACTTTGAATTCACCTTCTATTCTGGTAAAACAACAGACAAACTTAAAAAACGATACTTTAACAACTGCAACATCCCTTTTGACAAATCAAACGGATTTGGAAAAAGCCACTTTTACAAACGAATTATATGCAAATTATTTAATCAAATTGAAAAAGCAAGCTGATAAGGGGAAGTTATCTTTAACAAATTCATTGTCTGAATCGACAGAACAGGTGAGATTTAATAAGGCAGCTTTAACAAACAAAGGATATGAAAGGATTAGGTGTGATAATGTAAAATTACCCCCAGACTTTGTGTTTGTAAAACCAATCAATTCTCCTGCAAAAACTGGAAATATTCCTCGGAGAAAACTTAGTTATCAGCATAACCAAACATCAAGTTATAGAGATTTTATGGATTTACCCAAATCTTCTGATACCAAACATGCACACATTTACGATGAAATAGACATTATCCCGGTATCTCCTAAAACACGCTCCTTAGCCGTAAATCGAACTTATATGAGTCTTTCTGATGATTGTATCTTTTCTGTTTCAAATGACTTCAAGAAGAATAACTCTTTCAAAAGGAAAAGTAACGAGGTGGAACCAATAAATGTGTACGAATCAATAGCACCTACCGTAAAATTAAAATCATCTTCAGAGTAAAGTAACTAAACCGAAGTAGAAATATGTAGTAAAATGTGAACATTTGAGTTTTTTGTCATTTTTTTGTGAAATCCTCCAAGTCTTCAGTTAAACAATCACACGTTTTATTTATATGTCTTTGTCTTCTTTATTATTATTTACTTGAACGTTTTGTGTTTTTTTGTTATGTTGTGTGTTGACAATACACCGTTTTGTGATTTCTGTTACGTTTTGTGTTGACAATACAACGTTTTTTGTTTTCTGTTACGTTTTGTGTTGACAATACAACGTTTTGTGTTTTCTGTTATGTTGTGTGTTGACAATACAACGTTTTCTGTTTTCTGTTACGTTTTGTGTTGACAATACAACGGTTTCTGTTTTCTGTTACGTTGTGTGTTGACAATACAACGTTTTTTGTTTTTTGTTATGTTGTGTGTTGACAATACAACGTTTTCTGTTTTCTGTTACGTTTTGTGTTGACAATACAACGTTTTCTGTTTTCTGTTACGTTATGTGTTGACAATACATCGTTTTTTGTTTTCTGTTACGTTGTGTGTTGACAATACAAAGTTTTGTGTTTTCTGTTACGTTGTGTATTGACAATACAACGTTTTTTGTTTTCTGTTACGTTGTGTGTTGCCAATACAAAGTTTTTTGTTTTCTGTCACGTTATGTGTTGACAATACATCGGTTTTTGTTTTCTGTTACGTTGTGTGTTGACAATACAACGTTTTTTATTTTATGTTACGTTGTGTGTTGCCAATACAACGTTTTGTCTTATCTGTTACGTTGTGTGTTGACAATACAACGTTTTTTGTTTTCTGTTATATTGTGTGTTGACAATACAACGTTTTGTGTTTTCTGTCACGTTTTGTGTTGATAATACAACGTTTTGTGTTTTATGTTACGTTTTGTGTTGACAATACAACGTTTTGTGATTTCTGTTACGTTGTGTGTTGACAATACAACGTTTTGTGTTTTCTGTTACGTTGTGTGTTGCCAATACAAAGTTTTTTGTTTTCTGTCACGTTATGTGTTGACAATACAACGTTTTTTGTTTTCTGTTACGTTGTGTGTTGCCAATACAACGTTTTTTATTTTATGTTACGTTGTGTGTTGCCAATACAACGTTTTGTGTTTTCTGTTACGTTGTGTGTTGACAATACAACGTTTTGTGTTTTCTGTTATATTGTGTGTTGATAATACAACGTTTTGTGTTTTCTGTCACGTTTTGTGTTGATAATACAACGTTTTGTGTTTTCTGTTACGTTTTGTGTTGACAATACAACGTTTTGTGATTTCTGTTACGTTGTGTGTTGACAATACAACGTTTTGTGTTTTCTGTTACATTGTGTGTTGACAATACAACGTTTTGTGTTTTCTGTTACGTTGTGTGTTGACAATACAACGTATTGTGCTTTCTGTTACGTAGTGTTTTGACAATACAAAGTGTTGTGTTTTCTGTAAAGTTGTGTGTTGACAATACAAAGTTTTGTGTTTTCTGTTACGTTGTGTGTTGACAATACAAAGTTTTGCAGTGAAAAATTACTTTCTAATGTTTGTCTTAAATTAATTGAAGGAAGTTTACAATGACCAGAACCAATGCAGAATATGAAAAATATTTGTATGGTAATATCTTTTTTATATAATGTCAAATGTCTATGAATCTGAGGAGCTTGAGTTCAGTGTAGAGATTTTTAGACTGCGATTAGCAAAATATGTACCGTTAGTCGATTAAATTCAAACTGGAAAATATTTTTATAACCTGGTCAAGATTCTTTACTTTTATACAGGTGGTCAGATTTGGGATGGTAAAATAAACAGCATTAAAAATAAAATAAATAAATGCACGTGAACCTTTGTGGTGACAGGCGCTGTAATTTTTACGCCAGCGCCACACAATGTATGATCTGTCGAAGTGGGAATTGAACCTTTGTGGTGATAGGTACCGTAATCTTTAAGCCAGCACCACACTATGTATGATCTGTCGAAGTGGGAATTGAACCTTTGTGGTGACAGGCACTGTAATTTTTAAGCCAGCACCACACTATGTATGATCTGTCGAAGTGGGAATTGAATTTTTGTGGTGATAGGTGCCGTAATCTTTAAGCCAGCACCACACTATGTATGATCTGTCGAAGTGGGAATTGAACCTTTGTGGTGACAGGCACTGTAATTTTTATGCCAGCACCACACAATGTATAATCTGTCGAAGTGGGAATTTAACCTTTGTGGTGATAGGTACCGTAATCTTTAAGCCAGCACCACACTATGTATGATCTGTCGAAGTGGGAATTGAATTTTTGTGGTGATAGGTGCCGTAATCTTTAAGCCAGCACCACACTATGTATGATCTGTCGAAGTTGGAATTGAACCTTTGTGGTGATAGGTGCCGTAATCTTTAAGCCAGCACCACACTATGTATGATCTGTCGAAGTGGGATTTAAAACAATTCGTTGACAGGCGCTGTAATCTTTAAGTCAGCGCCTAACTAAGATCTGTCGAAGTTGGAATTAAACCTTTGTGGCTAAAGGCACCGTGATCTTTTAGTATAGGATATGTTTATATGCTAAGAAGATTGACAAAGTTGATATAAACGGAAACATTTTCTTGATGTTAAACTAATCTTAATCTGTCATTCCATGATACCAGGAACGGAACTTCGTTGAAACCCGTCGTCCTAACAGTATTACAATACACCCATAATTGTTTTTTGACCTGGTGGAATTTTTTGACTTAGTAATTGAAATTATCAATTGGCCGAATAGCATATAATTGGCAAAAGATAGTAAAAATAAACAACACACGATGCTACTCGAAAAATAGAAATAAGATGTACATGTAGTTCTTGGCAATGGCATTTCAGTAGTAGATCTGCATTAGTTAAAATGTTAACTTTTCTCAAACGTTCATTTTATCCATTTTTATCAAATTTCCGCCTTACACTGAATGTTTGTATCACAATTGGAGGTTTTTGAGAACCCTGCAAAAATATCATTACCTCTCTACAAGAACACACATCAAGCAAGCGGTAATGTTAATTTGTAATTGTAATGCATGTAATTTGTAATGCCCAAATTTTGCATTACACGTAATTGTAATGTAATGCATCTGTCATATACCACTTTTTGAATTTAATCATAAAAATACATTCAAAAAGTGGTATATGACAATATATATTGTCATATACCACTTTTTGAATGTATTTTTATGATTAAATTCAAGAAGTGGTATATGACACACACACACACACACACACACACACACCTGCAGGCTACTTTTTATAAAATATGAAAATCAATGTCTAGTTAAATTATTTACAAAAGTATAACTTTGAACTGTTGTCAAACTACTGACATACTTCATCTGTGTTAAAAATGAAAGAGCTTTATTACCCAAAAGTTTAAACATCAGGGACAAACTTAAATTGGTGAGGAGAATTTTCTTAGGTAGATTTTGTTATTTGGAATAAGTTGAAATTTCAACAAATATGAAGGATGAAGGATAAAAATGCGATTTTAAAGCAAATGCAAGCACTGTTTTTCAGTAATATATGGAAGTCCAAAGACCACATAAACTTTGCAACACCTCTAAAGATACACTTTTGTTTTTATTTGCAATTCTTTTTATATGCCATTATAGTCATTGAATAACCTATCTTGAATGGTTAAAGGAGTTATGTGTATGGTTTATAATTGACACCTGTCAATACTACTGATAAGTTTATATATTAATTCATTTTTCTGATTTGATTTAATGGTAATGAACAGTGAGATTCAGTGAATAAAATTAATAAAGAATATAAACATTCAATGGTCGAATAAATCCCTTACAACATCTTTGATTTTTCCTTGTTGGAGAAAACACAAAAATGTAAATTTAAAAAAAACAAGAGGCCCAAGATGGCCCTAATTTGCTCACCTGAGTTTAAATGTAACTGGTATGTCTTGATAATACCTGGTTAAGTCATAACATGTTGCCTCAATAGAAGTGGTTTCAGATAACATTATTTTTATTGTTTTGGTTTTTAGCTATATAGGTCACTGTGACCTACTTTTGGTAGCCAAAGCGACCAGAAACACAAATGAGAATGGCAATGGTCTAAAGGTGCTATTGACTGATATGAATGAAATGTGACCAGTTGTGTCTGAGAAGAAGTCTTTTGATGGATGTATGGATGGATGGCAGAGTTCCTATCCATAACAAAAGCTCACATGAGCAATTTTCAGATCCGGATTTAAGACTTTACAGATTTGACACATTAATTAAAATATTTTTAAATAAATTGTAAAATTCAAAAAAAAAAAAAAAAAAAAAAAAAAATTCAAGGTTTTAGCTAAATCTACATATTAGTATCACATGTATTTCAAAAATAATAATTCAGTAAAAATTCATAACATCTCTTCCAGGCACCATTTTAAGTCATACAATTCAGAAATTAAAAAAATAACAATAATAAAAGATAAAAAAAATTAAAAAAATGTGACCTCACTGAGACTTGAACCCTCGACCCTTGGGTTGCTAGAATTGAAAAAGAAAAAAGTCGGAAAAAGCGACATGTATTTTACAGAATTTCAAGAAAATTTTCAAACATATGTTTCTTCACATAAGAAAATGATGTTTGGAAAAAGAATTCACCTAAATTTATTAATATTGTAATTTTGGTATAAAAAGTACTATTTACAATGTATAAAAAATAATCGCAAAAACACGTAACATAATATTTCACAAAATTGTTGGAATTCACAAACTTGGTTTATAAGATGATTTAGATGCCAAATATCACATCAGATTTTATCAGTGAAGTGGTTTTGGAGAAGAAAATTTTTTAAGGTTTTCAACTATTTAGGTCATTGTGACCCACATTTGGTAGCTATGGCAACCAAAAACACAAATCTGAAAGGCAATGTTCTATAGATGCTTTTGACCAAGTTTAAACAAAATGTGACCATAAGTTTCTGAGAAAAAGTCGTTTGAAGCAATTGTTGACGGACGGACGGACGGATGGACGGACGGACGACGGAGGGTCTGCCTCTATTGATACCAATAGCTCACATGAGCACTTTGTGCTCAGGTGAGCTAATAAAAAGGCCTGACATAGATGAAAAATCAATCTTGGCAAATTTTAGCCAGCAAAAATTTTAATTAAATAATCGTGAAAATGGAATATCCCACGGGCTTCATGACGTCAGAAAGTTCAGAAAGGTCATCAGCGTTCATAGCATATGACCGCAAAGAAGAGTAATAAAGTCATAGAGAGAAAGATAATAGCATTTGTAAATATGTATTTATCTATTTATTTATTTATTTTTATTGGTTTTGTTTGTAATCTGAATAAATGTTCTTGTATTAACGTTTACCTCATACAGACTTTTGTCATGGTTACGATGTTGATGCTTTTTTTTTAATAACGTGAGGTATGATTAAAATATGTGTTTGCCAGCCATAAAGTTCAATTTTAAGTTTAAGCCCTCGTATAATATACATTTGTACTTTGATGTGTTTCAAATTGGAATGTCACGCTGCTTTTATGTATTTCTTATACAGCTGTTGAATTACAAATTAATTTTTAAACTTTAGAAAAAAGCAAGTTAATATAATAATTATTACCATTTATAATAACAAGTGGCTTCAAAAATCCAGAAAACTGGTCGGAAAAACATCTAAGATATAATCTCTGGCCAATTTGTTTTATTCTAAAATTATAATACATCAAACATTACATGTTAAAATTTGCACAGCATTGGTGTTTAATTTGTATAATTTTATATAATTATTGTAGATTTAATATCATAATTTAATGATTAAGATAATCCCTCTGTTGCATCATAGTGATACGTCAATTGCTCGGTCAACTTTGGTGTACAATTTCCTGTCCGATAATGACACTCAGAGTCAAGCAAGAGTTAGTAATCTTCAAATTTATCAACGAGTCGTAATTAAAAACACTGATAATTAATTAAATTTTACCGCTAGCATGTACTTCCATCGGATTTTTAATTTTTTGCTGTGTTCTTTGTTGCTGTATGATAGGTATTTTTATAGATTTACAGGTGAGTTGATAATTATAAATGAACGAGTCTAAAAGTTGTAAAAAAATTCCGATCTGTAATGAGATAATAAGTAACGAGTAAAACACATTTTTGTCAGGTTATTTTATCTTTTACTAGGCTCTCACATTACTCCAGATTTTATGCAAACCGCCATATTGTCATCTCTCTCTCTCTCTCTCTCTCTCTCTCTCTCTCTCTCTCTCTCTCTCTCTCTCTCTCTCTCTCTCACACACACACACACACACACGAGAGAGAGAGAGAGAGAGAGAGAGAGAGAGAGAGAGAGAGAGAGAGAGAGAGAGAGAGAGAGAGATCGCGCGTTATAAACCGAAGAAGTGCGTAGTTTCCTTCAAGTAATCATCTCTATTCCAGAATAACTGTTTGCTATCTGCACCATAACACATATATAAACATATTAATACTTGAGAATTATCAAACCAAATCTTAAAATAAATATATTATATTAACAAAGAATTATCAAACCAAACCTTAAAATAAATATATTATATTAACAATTTTAATTTAGATGCTACAACTTTCCGAACAACCGACACCACATACTGGTGGTCAAATGCCAAGACAGCTTTAGAAAACGTAAACCTGAACATTGCCAACCAAACAGATCTTTGTGAAGAAAATAAAATTGAAAAATGTGATGTAAAAATAAAAGATAAAGCTTTCCCAATCGGAGCTAGCTTTCCAGCATGGGTAGGCGGATATCTTCAAAAATCTGCATTTCAATATGAAGTAGGTAAGTATCGAATTGCATGTTATTTTAAAAGAAAATCTTAAAAAATCTTTTCCGTGATAAAAATGTTTTACTATAACTTCTTATATTGTGTTTAAAAATGTTTTACCATTAAATTCTTTGTTCTGAAAAAAAGCTTTTTATAAGCTCTAATTATTATTATTTATTATTATTATTATTATTATTATTATTATTACTCTAATAGGCTGTCACGGTCTTTCCAATCCGTCCATCGTTTCTAGTCTAGTGAAATATTACTTGGAAGACAACAACGTTCGAACATGTTCTATAAAATGTGGACCAACAGCATATTATTTGTTGGAGGTAAGTACAGTAGTACTTTGTTGGAGGTAAGTACAGTACTTTGTTGGAGGTAAGTACAGTAGTACTTTGTTGGAGGTAAGTACAGTAGCACTTTGTTAGAGGTAAGTACAGTAGCACTTTGTTGGAGGTAAGTACAGTAGTACTTTGTTGGAGGTACGTAAAGAAGTACTTTGTTGTTTTAGGATTTATATACCAGAAATAACTACCAACATCAGTTGAGTAAAACAAACCAATTTATGTAGAAAAAGACAATCGGCTCTCATGGACCATTTCACAGTATAGAGTAATAAAACAAACCCATCAAGATTTGAAAATTCTTAAACAAATGCTATTCATGTTCTTGTCAACATAAGGCTTCTTGTTGAATTTTTCACCTGTGTGTTTAGTAAAGAGGCGATTTCAATTTTTAGTGTACTTTCTTAACTCCATGTTATTATAATCAGGACCCATCCATGACCTGATGTTTTAATAATAATAATAATATATAAATAATGTTGTTATGTTTTTTATTGTCAGATCATCTATGTTAAAATGAGATGTTAAATTTTAGAAACAAAATTTTAGAGGAATATAGGGAATATTTGTTTATTTGCATTTTCATCCTGGCATGGTTTTAAATGTTATTCTATCGGATTAAACGTTTTCTCTTTTTTTCAGAATCGATACTGTTATTGTGCGACATTCAGTGATTTGACGGCTTTTCAGAGAATTGTAGATGCATCATGTATTATTGAATGCCCCGGACGTAATTATGAAAGATGTGGTGCTGTAAGAGATTCAACTAGTATAGTTTCACTGTATATTAGGAGCAATCCAACAACGCCGGGTAAAAAAACACAGGCCTTAGTCTTTACTTGTTTATGTTTTAGTAACACTGCGGTAGCTCAGTTGGTAGAGTGCTGGCTCCGTAAGTGAGATGTCGTGGGTTCGAACCCCGACCGGGTCTGCCCAAGACTTAAAAGTGGGTAGTGATTGTTTTTTCGCCAAACACTCGGCATTACGAAATGAAAGTCACGGTTCTTTCGGATGGGAACTTAAAATAAACGAGGTCCTGTGTCACGGTATCAGTGCAACGCACAGGCAAAATTTCTGCACTTTCGCTTATAGCTGGCGACGTATCGATATAAGTTAAATATTCATGACTAGGAAGTTAAACACCATTACTCAACTCAACTCAACTCTATGTTTTAGTTAGGTTAATCGAGATGCCTCGGGTTTCTTTGGTGATTGGGAATTTAATCATGAACAGTAATAAAACATAATAGGCATAAGTGAAGAGAAATAAATTTGATAACGGTATACTTATTGCAAGAATATCAAATATTATTTTAATCTCATCAAATAGACAAGTTAAATGCTTTCACTAAAATAAAAGGAAATTTTCAGAGTGCCATGCAAATTGAATATTCGAAGTGCAATTCAAACAGATGAAGATTGTGCAAAGGGTATCACGAAACATTTTAACTCTAGATGTTTAATCGCTGTAATTTTGGCATCAATCAACCACTTGACAGAAAAGTTTTCTTTCCTTTGTTGGTGGTTCACTCTGTGTAAGGCTGTTACTTCATCTGTGACTTTATTGTTTGGTGTATCATGTCTCGAAATTCTATCATAAACACGAGTAGTAAAAGGGAATCAAAATCACTAGAACAATAAGGACAATATCACACACGACACATTCCTAAGTAGGGCGGTTACTTAACTTTGTTAGGTTAAAAAAAACCTGAAAATAACAAAACTCGTTCAACAATAGCAATCAACAAAATACTAAAATCATTTACAGTCAGTCATTGAGCTCTGATGGTATTTAAGTATGTGTATTTCTTTCCGTATTTTTGTAGTATGCAAAAGTGTGACAGGACTCACATTGTCAAACAGTGCAAACACAGTCTATTTGCCTGGAACAAATTCACCTAATTCATGTGCCCAAGCATGTGGCACTACAGATAATTATGCATTAGAGGTAGGTTTGTGTATTTTGTCTATTTACTCCATAGCTATACGCCAAGTGTTAAAAATTGTAAATAAGTATATAAGTAAATAAGTATTTAGTATTAATACAGCTTCATCCACACTTAGGTGCTTGGTAGATTTCATGGTTTCCTAAGAGATGAACATCTCTAATAAAACTAGAAATGGTAAACTTTGTTCAAACAGTAGCTATGGATTTGGCTTACCATTTTGTTTCAAATTTTATTTTAAAGCTGCATTAAGGTTATCAATTTTTTGAATTTTTTTTGATTTTCTAAAAATATATTTTTTTTAAAATAGATATCTTCTAACCACGATCCGTGACATTCATTTTCTAAAATTTCATTTCTTTTAGCTGTAAATAAACGGAATCCTCTGACCGGTTGGTCAGAGTTTTACGATGGTAATTATGAGCTTGGAGCATGCGCATGGATCATGTCGGATGTACGGAAAAACCCTAGAACCGAAAGTGAAACATAACAGATTACATTAATTGTCCTTCATTTATATCCGGATGTATTTGAAATGGTGTTTTGTATCCCTTACTAAGTCACAAATGACAAATTCAACGAAGTTCTGTGTTTAATTTATCGTATTTCACCGTTTTGAAAGTTGTGTTTAAATTACCCGGGTTTTTGATGACGTAACCATGTTCTAATATTAGATCCTAAATGCTGCATCTCGATCGGTAATATTGTGATTTCTGCATTTATTCGAGCTTTTATCGTTGAACCAAATGTAACATTGTTCATTAGGAACATCATTAGTTAGATTAGTACCGTTTTAATTTTTTCTTTGGAAAACTTAATGCAGCTTTAAATATATGAAATATATTATATTTATTTTATTTTATTTAATTTGTTGTGTTCTCGTGTTTTTCCCCAAGTACGCGGTATTTATATGTAGCTTTCTTATTTAAATATTTTCATTTTATTTCATTACATAACATCATGATATGATATGACATGACATAACATGACATGACATGACATTACATTACATTATATATTATATTATATATTATATTATATTATATTATATTATATTATATTATATTATATTATATTATATTATATTATATTATATTATATTATATTATATTATATCATATCATATATCATTATATTATATTATATTATATTATATTATTTTTTTTTTTTATTTTAATTCAATTTAAGGGCGATTTCTGTCACTGTATATCAACAGTCACGGGAGATTACGTCACTATTAGTAACAGTTTCTGTAGTACCAGGTGCACGGGAAATGCTAATGAATTCTGTGGTGGACCAATCACCAATCGGAACATGTACTTTACTATTTATAAAACGTTACAAAGTAAGAGCTAGATTACATTACATAATACATATTGATGAATATTGTATTATATTGTATAGAAGTATTTGCTGGGAAATAGTAATTTAACCACTCTAAATATTCAATGATTGCATTCAATAAGAACGTTTGGAAAAATCGCTTTAAAGTGCATGCAACTAAGAAAGCAATAACGGTTTTGGGTTTCATACATTTAGTTATTTTACTCCCTAAATGTAAAACTACATTTAAAACATTGGATTAGTTTTCGGAAAATCATTTCTCATCAGAGGCACTTGGGTTCGAAAATTTTACTTTTTGTTAACAAAAAAAAAAATATATGACGACTCGATAAAGTCACTTTGAACGTTTCTGCTGAAAAAATTAAAAGAATCACTTAAAATAACTGATTTAAGCTGATTTTTTCTAACATGGAGAGTAGATGTAACTAATGTTAATCACACTTAATTGTAGATTCCTTGAATATAGAGTTGCCACTTGGAACCGCATGCGTTGGGGCTGTAATACAAGCAGGGTCACCCTCAAACTCACTTAATATATATGACTGTAATTTAAAGTTTGGATTTGCCTGCAGAGGAAAAGACGAAAGTAAATTATATTATAAAAATATACTTCCAAAGTAAGAGAATTCAAACGAACGGACAATATAGTTAGTTAAAAACTGGTCGCTTCCTGTGCATAACAGGACAGTGCTTGAAAACAAGCTGTACCGGAAGTAGTTTATGTCCGGTCTAAGTGCTTACGGATTATAAAATTCGCAGACTAGTTCAGTATAACAATAATCAAAGTACATATTCTATCTTCTAAACTAGAACCTTTTGATTAAATTACAAATTTTATTTATTTATTTATTTATTTATTTATTTATTTATTTATTTATTTATACTTAACGGACAGGTAGGCAAAGAATACTGTATATACTCCATGTAAAAACTTGGTTTGTAAGTTGTGCCTATAGTTTGTTCTTTTATAAATTCAAAAAATGTAAATATTTTAATGAATCAAAGTAAAAAAAATAGGATAAGTGTTAATTTTCACTTATTCAAATACACTTAATGATTGAGTTAAGACTACAATTTCCTGTAATCAGTGCGTTGATGGCGATATATATAATAAGCGGAGAATTTTTGTTTCTTATGTTTTTACCATTTGTTGCTTTTTTTTTTTTTTTGTTTAAATACAGTTGCGGCGTTTATTTCAAATTCTAGGTGTGCGAATATACAATACACCATCAACTTATGAAGAAGCAAGCCGACAATGTTTCAACGAAAATCGAGTGTTTACACCATCACTATTAATTGATCAAACAAATGAGAATGACATCAGATATGGCGTGACATATTGGGTAGGATACTTCAAAACAGAACTATTTACCTGGGGTAAAGGTAGGGATAACTGTCAAATCAGACAGACATAATTTAGTGATGTGCATATCATAATTAATAAATACGTTTGACAGGTTCTCTATATATAATCTTACTTTTAACTGATTTTTCCTACTTTTACTTTTACGGCGCATTTACCGTGACTAACGTTCAGATCCCACTCGGGAGATTCTAGCGTAAAAAACAGTTTTTTTTCAGTTTTGCTTAAGATCGGCGATTTCCTGTGGGATTTACAGTTTCTTTCACCAAACTTTAACTGAACGATTCGATATAAAAGACAGATTTGTTGTCCTGGCTATGAGGTTTAATATCAAGACTTTTCTAAGCCTCTTTATTTACCTAATGGCATGTAGCGCATTGTATAAGGAATAAAACTGAACGACTCGATATATATAAGGCCGAATTGCTGCCTGACTGCGAGGTTTAAAAACAATTATTTTTTTCTAAATTCCTTTATTTACCAAGTATTATGGCATGTAATTGCATCTATCGTATTGCATTAGGAATCATCTATAGCGACTACTGTAGTGGTCATTTCTTTTGAAAATCTGATCTGTAATTTTAAAGAACACAGTTCTAGCCTCATTCCAAACACTTTCATAGTAAAGAACTTTAAACAACTATTGAAGTTTAGTCAAGAAGCTGAATGAAAATAAACTCGACCAGCCAAGCCCCGAGTGAAGATTAAATCCATAACCCTTAACTCAAACAGCAACTACTCGGCCTTGTCCGTCAACAGTACCACTCTGCTATATTTGATACTAATGTACACTGCAAGTTTCTTGTATTAGTTCCGCATAGTACAGGATAAATGTTGAACCTTTTACATTGCATGGATGTTGAACATACCTTTACATATTACATGTATGTTGAACATACCTTTACATATTACATGTATGTTGAACATACCTTTACATATTACATGTATGTTGAACATACCTTTACATATTACATGTATGATGAACATACCTTTACATATTACATGTATGTTGAACATACCTTTACATATTACATGTATGTTGAACATACCTTTTATATTACATGTATGTTGAACATACCTTTACATATTACATGTATGTTGAACATACCTTTACATATTACATGTATGTTGAACATACCTTTACATATTACATGTATGATGAACATACCTTTACATATTACATGTATGTTGAACATACCTTTACATATTACATGTATGTTGAACATACCTTTTACATTGCATGGATGTTGAACATACCTTTACATATTACATGTATGTTGAACATACCTTTACATATTACATGTATGTTGAACATACCTTTACATATTACATGTATGTTGAACATACCTTTTATATAACATGTATGTTGAACATACCTTTACATATTACATGTATGTTGAACATACCTTTTACATATTACATGTATGTTGAACATACCTTTACATATTACATGTATGTTGAACATACCTTTTACATTGCATGGATGTTGAACATACCTTTACATATTACATGTATGTTGAACATACCTTTACATATTACATGTATGTTGAACATACCTTTACATATTACATGTATGTTGAGCATACCTTACATATTGCATGTATGATGAACATACCTTTACATATTACATGTATGTTGAACATACCTTTACATATTACATGTATGTTGAAGATACCTTTACATATTACAGGTATGATGAACATACCTTTACATATTACATGTATGTTGAACATACCTTTACATATTAAATGTATGTTGAACATACCTTTATATTACATGTATGTTGAACATACCTTTACATATTACATGTATGTTGAACATACCTTTTATATTACATGTATGTTGAACACACCTTTTACATTACATGGATGTTGAACATACCTTTGACATATTACATGTATGTTGAACATACCTTTACATATTACATGTATGTTGAACATACCTTTTACATTACATGGATGTTGAACATACCTTTTACATTACATGGATGTTGAACATACCTTTTACATATTACATGTATGATGAACATACCTTTACATATTACATGTATGTTGAACATACCTTTACATATTACATGTATGTTGAACATACCTTTTATATAACATGTATGTTGAACATACCTTTACATATTACATGTATGTTGAACATACCTTTACATATTACATGTATGTTGAACATACCTTTTACATATTACATGTATGATGAACATACCTTTACATATTACATGTATGTTGAACATACCTTTACATATTACATGTATGTTGAACATACCTTTTACATTACATGGATGTTGAACATACCTTTACATATTACATGTATGTTGAACATACCTTTACATATTATATGTATGTTGAAAATACCTTTACATATTACATGTATGTTGAGCATACCTTTACATATTACATGTATGATGAACATACCTTTACATATTACATGTATGTTGAACATACCTTTACATATTACATGTATGTTGAACATACCTTTACATATTACATGTATGATGAACATACCTTTACATATTACATGTATGTTGAACATACCTTTACATATTACATGTATGTTGAACATACCTTTTATATTACATGTATGTTGAACATACCTTTACATATTACATGTATGTTGAACATACCTTTACATGTTACATGTATGTTGAACATACCTTTACATATTGCATTAATGTTGAACATACCTTTACATATTACATGTATGTTGAACATACCTTTAATAATATACTGATGTTGAACATACGTTAACATATTACATGTATGTTGAACATACCTTTAAATATTACATGTATGTTGAACATACCTTTAAATATTACATGTATGTTGAACATACCTTTAAATATTACATGTATGTTGAACATACCTTTACATATTACATGTATTTTAAACATACCTATACATATAACATTAATGTTGAACATACCTTTACATATTACATGTATTTTAAACATACCTATACATATTGCATTAATGTTGAACATACCTTTACATATTACATGTATGTTGAACATACCTTTACATATTACATGTATGTTGAACATACCTTTACATATTACATGTATTTACATATTACATGTATGTTGAACATACCATTAATAATACATGTATGTTGAACATACCTTTACATATTACATGTATGTTGAACATACCTTTACATATTACATGTATGTTGAACATACCTTTAATAATACATGTATGTTGAACATACCTTAACATATTACATGTATGTTGAACATACCTTTACATATAACATGTATTTTAAACATACCTATACATATTACATTAATGTTGAACATACCTTAACATATTACATGTATGTTGAACATACCCTAACATATTACATTAATGTTGAACATACCTTTACATATTACATGTATTTTAAACATACGTATACATATAACATTAATGTTGAACATACCTTTACATATTACATGTATTTTAAACATACCTATACATATTGCATTAATGTTGAACATACCTTTACATATTACATGTATCTTGAACATACCTTTAATAATACATTGATGTTGAACATACCTTTACATATTACATTTATTTTAAACATACCTATACATATAACATTAATGTTGAACATACCTTTACATATTACATGTATTTTAAACATACCTATACATATTGCATTAATGTTGAACATACCTTTACATATTACATGTATGTTGAACATACCTTTAAATATTACATGTATGTTGAACATACCTTTATATATTACATGTATTTACATATTACATGTATGTTGAACATACCTTTAAATATTACATGTATGTTGAACATATCTTTACATATTACATGTTTGTTGAACAAACCTTTACATATTACATGTATGTTGAACATACCTTTACATATTACATGTATGTTGAACATACCTTTAATAATACATGTATGTTGAACATACCTTTACATACTACATGTATGTTGAACATACCTTTATATATTACATGTATGTTGAACATACCTTTACATATTACATGTATGTTGAACATACCTTTATATATTACATGTATGTTGAACAAACCTTTACATATTACATGTATGTTGAACATACCTTTACATATTACATGTATGTTGAACATACCTATACATATTACATGTATGTTGAACATACCTTTACTTATTACATGTATGTTGAACACACCTTTACATATTACATGTATGTTGAACATACCTTTACATATTACATGTATGTTGAACATACCCTTAATAATACATTGATATTGAACATACCTTTACATATTACATGTATGTGGAACATACCTTTACATATTACATGTATGTTGAACATACCTTTACATATTACATGTATGTTGAACATACCTTTACATATTACATGTATGTTGAACATACCTTTACATATTACATGTATGTTGAACATACCTTTACATATTACATGTATGTTGAACATACCTTTACATATTACATGTATGTTGAACATACCTTTAAATATTACATGCATGTTGAACATACCTTTACATATTACATGTATGTTGAACATACCTTTACATATAACATGTATGTTGAACATACCTTTACATATTACATGTATGTTGAACATACCTTTACATATTACATGTATGTTGAACATACCTTTACATATTACATGTATGTTGAACATACCTTTACTTATTACATGTATGTTGAACATACCTTTACATATTACATGTATGTTGAACATACCTTTACATATTACATGTATGTTGAGCATACCTTTACATATTACATGTATGTTGACCATACCTTTACATATAACATGTATGTTGAACATACCTTTACATATTACATGTATGTTGAACATACCTTTACATATTACATGTATGTTGAACATACCTTTACTTATTACATGTATGTTGAACATACCTTTACATATAACATGTATGTTGAACATACCTTTACATATTACATGTATCTTGAACATACCTTTTACATATTACATGTATGTTGAACATACCTTTACATATTACATGTTTGTTGAACATACCTTTACATATTACATGTTTGTTGAACATACCTTTACTCATTACATGTATGTTGAACATACCTTTAAATATTACATGTATGTTGAACATACCTTTACATATTACATGTATGTTGAACATACCTTTACATATTACATGTATGTTGAACATACCTTTACATATTACATGTATGTTGAACATACCTTTACATTTTACATGTATGTTGAACATACCTTTACTTATTACATGTATGTTGAACATACCTTTACATATAACATGTTTGTTGAACATACCTTTACATATTACATGTTTGTTGAACATACCTTTACATATTACATGTTTGTTGAACATACCTTTACTTATTACATGTTTGTTGAACATACCTTTACATGGTACATGTATTTTATACATACCTATACATATTTCATTAATGTTGAACATACCTTAACATATTACATGTATGTTGAACATACCTTTACTTATTACATGTATGTTTAACATACCTTTACATATTACATGTATCTTGAACATACCTTTACTTATTACATGTATGTTGAACATACCTTTACATATTACATGTATGTTGAACATACCTTTACATGGTACATGTATTTTAAACATACCTATACATATTTCATTAATGTTGAACATACCTTAACATATTACATGTATGTTGAACATACCTTAACATATTACATGTATGTTGAACATACCTTTACATATTACATGAATGTTGAACATACCTTTACTTATTACATGTATGTTGAACATACCTTTACATATTACATGTATGTTGAACATACCTTTACATATTACATGTATGTTGAACATACCTTTACATATTACATGTATCTTGAACATACCTTTTACATTGCATGGATGTTGAACATACCTTAACATATTACATGTATGTTGAACATTCCTTTACATATTACATGTATGTTGAACATACCTTTACATATTACATGTATGTTGAACATACCTTAACATATTTCATGTATGTTGAACATACCTTAACATATTACATGTATGTTGAACATACCTTAACATATTACATGTATGTTGAACATACCTTTACATATTACATGTATGTTAAACATACCTTTACATATTACACGTATGTTGAACAAACCTTTACATATTACATGTATGTTGAACATACCATTACATATTACATGTATGTTGAACATACCTTTAATAATACATTGATGTTGAACATACCTTAACATATTACATTAATGTTGAACATTCCTTAACATATTACATGTATGTTGAACATACCCTAACATATTACATGTATGTTGAACATACCTTTACATATTACATGTATGTTGAACATACCTTTACATATTACATGTATGTTGAACATACCTTTAATAATACATTGATGTTGAACACACCTTTACATATTACATGTATGTTGAACATACCTTTAATATTACATGTATGTTGAACATACCTTTACATATTACATGTATGTTGAACATACCTTTACATATTACGTGTATGTTGAACATACCTTTAATATTACATGTATGTTGAACATACCTTTACATATTACATGTATGTTGAACATACCTTTACATATTACATGTATCTTGAACATACCTTAACATATTACATGTATGTTGAACATACCTTTAATATTACGTGTATGTTGAACATACCTTTACATATTACATGTATGTTGAACATACCTTTACATATTACATATATGTTGAACATACCTTTAATATTACATGTATGTTGAACATACCTTTAATATTACATGTATGTTGAACAAACCCTAACATATTACATGTATGTTGAACATACCTTTACATATTACATGTATGTTGAACATACCTTTAATATTACATGTATGTTGAACATACCTTTACATATTACATGTATGTTGAACATACCTTTACATATTACATGTATGTTGAACATACCTTTACATATTACATGTTTGTTGAACATACCTTTACATATTACATGTTTGTTGAATACATATTACATGTATGTTGAACATACCTGAACATATTACATGTATGTTGAACATACCTTTAATATTACATGTATGTTGAACATACCTTTACATATTACATGTATGTTGAACATACCTTAACATATTACATGTATGTTGAACATACCTTTACATATTACATGAATGTTGAACATACCTTTACTTATTACATGTATGTTGAACATACCTTTACATATTACATGTATGTTGAACATACCTTTACATATTACATGTATGTTGAACATACCTTTACATATTACATGTATCTTGAACATACATTTTACTTTGCATGGATGTTGAACATACCTTAACATATTACATGTATGTTGAACATTCCTTTACATATTACATGTATGTTGAACATACCTTTACATATTACATGTATGTTGAACATACCTTAACATATTACATGTATGTTGAACATACCTTAACATATTACATGTATGTTGAACATACCTTAACATATTACATGTATGTTGAACATACCTTTACATATTACATGTATGTTAAACATACCTTTACATATTACACGTATGTTGAACAAACCTTTACATATTACATGTATGTTGAACATACCTTTACATATTACATGTATGTTGAACATACCTTTACTTATTACATGTATGTTTAACATACCTTTACATATTACATGTATCTTGAACATACCTTTACTTATTACATGTATGTTGAACATACCTTTACATATTACATGTATGTTGAACATACCTTTACATGGTACATGTATTTTAAACATACCTATACATATTTCATTAATGTTGAACATACCTTAACATATTACATGTATGTTGAACATACCTTAACATATTACATCTATGTTGAACATACCTTTACATATTACATGAATGTTGAACATACCTTTACTTATTACATGTATGTTGAACATACCTTTACATATTACATGTATGTTGAACATACCTTTACATATTACATGTATGTTGAACATACCTTTACATATTACATGTATCTTGAACATACCTTTTACATTGCATGGATGTTGAACATACCTTAACATATTACATGTATGTTGAACATTCCTTTACATATTACATGTATGTTGAACATACCTTTACATATTACATGTATGTTGAACATACCTTAACATATTTCATGTATGTTGAACATACCTTAACATATTACATGTATGTTGAACATACCTTAACATATTACATGTATGTTGAACATACCTTTACATATTACATGTATGTTAAACATACCTTTACATATTACACGTATGTTGAACAAACCTTTACATATTACATGTATGTTGAACATACCATTACATATTACATGTATGTTGAACATACCTTTACATATTACATGTATGTTGAACATACCTTTAATAATACATTGATGTTGAACATACCTTAACATATTACATTAATGTTGAACATTCCTTAACATATTACATGTATGTTGAACATACCCTAACATATTACATGTATGTTGAACATACCTTTACATATTACATGTATGTTGAACATACCTTTACATATTACATGTATGTTGAACATACCTTTAATAATACATTGATGTTGAACACACCTTTACATATTACATGTATGTTGAACATACCTTTAATATTACATGTATGTTGAACATACCTTTACATATTACATGTATGTTGAACATACCTTTCCATATTACGTGTATGTTGAACATACCTTTAATATTACATGTATGTTGAACATACCTTTACATATTACATGTATGTTGAACATACCTTTACATATTACATGTATCTTGAACATACCTTAACATATTACATGTATGTTGAACATACCTTTAATATTACGTGTATGTTGAACATACCTTTACATATTACATGTATGTTGAACATACCTTTACATATTACATATATGTTGAACATACCTTTAATATTACATGTATGTTGAACATACCTTTAATATTACATGTATGTTGAACAAACCCTAACATATTACATGTATGTTGAACATACCTTTACATATTACATGTATGTTGAACATACCTTTAATATTACATGTATGTTGAACATACCTTTACATATTACATGTATGTTGAACATACCTTTAATATTACGTGTATGTTGAACATACCTTTACATATTACATGTATGTTGAACATACCTTTACATATTACATATATGTTGAACATACCTTTAATATTACATGTATGTTGAACATACCTTTAATATTACATGTATGTTGAACAAACCCTAACATATTACATGTATGTTGAACATACCTTTACATATTACATGTATGTTGAACAAACCCTAACATATTACATGTATGTTGAACATACCTGAACATATTACATGTATGTTGAACATACCTTTAATATTACATGTATGTTGAACATACCTTTACATATTACATGTATGTTGAACATACCTTAACATATTACATGTATGTTGAACATACCTTTACATATTACATGAATGTTGAACATACCTTTACTTATTACATGTATGTTGAACATACCTTTACATATTACATGTATGTTGAACATACCTTTACATATTACATGTATGTTGAACATACCTTTACATATTACATGTATCTTGAACATACATTTTACTTTGCATGGATGTTGAACATACCTTAACATATTACATGTATGTTGAACATTCCTTTACATATTACATGTATGTTGAACATACCTTTACATATTACATGTATGTTGAACATACCTTAACATATTACATGTATGTTGAACATACCTTAACATATTACATGTATGTTGAACATACCTTAACATATTACATGTATGTTGAACATACCTTTACATATTACATGTATGTTAAACATACCTTTACATATTACACGTATGTTGAACAAACCTTTACATATTACATGTATGTTGAACATACCTTTACATATTACATGTATGTTGAACATACCTTTACATATTACATGTATTTTGAACATACCTTTAATAATACATTGATGTTTAACATACCTTAACATATTACATTATTGTTGAACATTCCTTAACATATTACATGTATGTTGAACATACCCTAACATATTACATGTATGTTGAACATACCTTTACATATTACATGTATGTTGAACATACTTTTACATATTACATGTATGTTGAACATACCTTTAATAATACATTGCTGTTGAACACACCTTTACATATTACATGTATGTTGAACATACCTTTAATATTACATGTATGTTGAACATACCTTTACATATTACATGTATGTTGAACATACCTTTACATATTACGTGTATGTTGAACATACCTTTAATATTACATGTATGTTGAACATACCTTTACATATTACATGTATGTTGAACATACCTTTACATATTACATGTATGTTGAACATACCTTAACATATAACATGTATGTTGAACATACCTTTAATATTACGTGTATGTTGAACATACCTTTACATATTACATGTATGTTGAACATACCTTTAATATTACATGTATGTTGAACATACCTTTAATATTACATGTATGTTGAACAAACCCTAACATATTACATGTATGTTGAACATACCTTTACATATTACATGTATGTTGAACATACCTTTAATATTACATGTATGTTGAACATACCTTTACATATAACATGTATGTTGATCATACCTTTACATATTACATGTTTGTTGAACATACCTTTACATATTACATGTATGTTGAACATACCTGAACATATTACATGTATGTTGAACATACCTTTAATATTACATGTATGTTGAACATACCTTTACATATTACATGTATGTTGAACATACCTTTAATAATACATTGATGTTGAACATACCTTTACATATTACATGTATGTTGAACATACCTTTACATATTACATGTATGTTGAACATACCTTTACATATTACATGTATGTTAAACATACCTTTAATAATACATTGATGTTGAACATACCTTTACATATTACATGTATGTTGAACATACCTTTACATATTACATGTATGTTGAACATACCTTTACATATTACATGTATGTTGAATATACCTTAACATATTACATGTATGTTGAACAATCCTTTAATATTACATGTATGTTGAACATGCCTTTACATATTACATGTATGTTAAACATACCTTTAATAATACATTGTTGTTGAACATACCTTTACATATTACATGTATGTTGAACATACCCTAACATATTACATGTATGTTGAACATACCTTTAATATTACATTGATGTTGAACACACCTTTACATATTACATGTATGTTGAACATACCTTTACATATTACATGTATGTTGAACATACCTTTACATATTACATGTATGTTGAACATACCTTTACATATTACATGTATGTTAAACATACCTTTAATAATACATTGATGTTGAACATACCTTTACATATTACATGTATGTTGAACATACCTTTACATATTACATATATGTTGATTATACCTTTACATATTACATGTATGTTGAATATACCTTAACATATTACATGTATGTTGAACAATCCTTTAATATTACATGTATGTTGAACATGCCTTTACATATTACATGTATGTTAAACATACCTTTAATAATACATTGTTGTTGAACATACCTTTACATATTACATGTATGTTGAACATACCCTAAAATATTACATGTATGTTGAACATACCTTTAATATTACATTGATGTTGAACACACCTTTACATATTACATGTATGTTGAACATACTTTTACATATTACATGTATGTTGAACATACCTTTACATATTACATGTATGTTGAACATACCTTTACATATTACATGTATGTTGAACATACCTTTACATATTACATGTATGTTGAACATACCTTTACATATTACATCTATGTTAAACATACCTTTAATAATACATTGATGTTGAACATACCTTTACATGTTACATTTTTGTTGAACATACCTTTACATATTACATGTATGTTGAACATACCTTTACATATTACATGTATGTGCAACATACCTTTAATAATACATTGATGTTGAACATACCTTTACATATTACATGTATGTTTAACATACCTTTAATAATACATTGTTGTTGAACATACCTTTACATATTACATGTATGTTAAACATACCTTTACATATTACATGTATGTTGAACATACCTTTACATATTACATGTATGTTGAACATACCTTTAATAATACATTGATGTTGAACATACCTTTACATATTACATGTATGTTGAACATACCTTTAATAATACATTGATGTTGAACATACCTTTACATATTACATGTATGTTGAACATACCTTTACATATTACATGTATGTTGAACATACCTGAACATATTACATGTATGTTAAACATATCTTTAATAATACATTGATGTTGAACATACCTTTACATATTACATGTATGTTGAACATACCTTTACATATTACATGTATGTTGAACATACCTTTACATATTACATGTATGTAAAACATACCTTTAATAATACATTGATGTTGAACATACCTTTACTCATTACATGTATGTTGAACATACCTTTACATATTACATGTATGTTAAACATACCTTTATTAATACATTGATGTTGAACATACCTTTACATATTACATGTATGTCGAACATACCTTTACATATTACATGTATGTTGAACATACCTTTACATATTACATGTATGTTGAACATACCTTTAATAATACATTGATGTTGAACATACCTTTACATATTACATGTATGTTGAACATACCTTTACATATAACATGTATGTTGAACATACCTTTACATATTACATGTATGTTGAACATACCTTTACATATTACATGTATGTTGAACATACCTTTACATATTACATGTATGTTGAACATACCTTTACATATTACATGTATGTTAAACATACCTTTACATATAACATGTATGTTGAACATACCTTTACATATTACCCATTTTATATTGGTTAATACAAAACCCTTTTTACATAATTATATATATTTAATAAACTAGAACAACAGTTTATGATATAAACCAATTATCTGATCATCTCTTGTTCATCTTCTGATCACTTTAACATTTTCTAATTTTGATAACAAGCGACATGGAACAATAACAAGTAGGAGAGTTAATTTTATTCTTTACACATTTAATATTTTATATGGTGATAAATTTCTGTAATAATTTTCAATTCTAAATCAGTCGGTGTGATATGTTTTATTTGATATATTTACAGAATATCTTTTAGGTGATGAATCAATCGCCTTACTTTTCTTTTTGATTTATTGTTATAGAACTGGCACCAACTGACGAATCTAGGTACCTGCTAAGATGTCTTGGTATTATTCAATACGGTCCTGATGATTATAGACTGGGGTTGCATTTCTGTCACGAATCCCTCAGCGCCATGTATCATTACATCCGTGAGTAAATTAAGATTATTAAAATATTATCCCGTGGGAACAGGAATCAAGTTAAACATATTACGTGACAATCATCGGAAAAACGAGGGATAAAACCTTGATACTATGTTTCCGCGACATAGTTGCACTCAATCAGCATTTAAATTTGATTCTTATTTTTGAAAATTTCCAGTACGAATGCCAATGATTGGAGTTTTTTTTTTAAATTGTTGTTGGAAACATATTGATTTAATAAACAGAAAAATGTTGTTCGGAAATGAAGTTGTCCTATTAGAGTTAATTAACCTCTTCATATCAAAGGTATTTTATTTCTATTTATTTTGTTTCATGTTTCAGACACAACAACTACAACCACTACTACTACAACGACAACGCCGAAACCGACTTCAACAACAACTCCGACTACGACGACGACTCCGACAACAACTACAACCCCGACCACAACAACTACACCGACTACGACGACGACTCCGACAACAACTACAACACCGACTACAACAACTACACCAACAACAACTACGACACCCACTACGACGACTACACCAACAACAACGACAACACCGACTACAACAACTACACCTACAACAACTACAACACCCACTACGACGACAACACCAACAACAACGACAACACCCACTACAACAACTACACCTAAAACAACCACAACACCGACTACGACGACCACGCCGACTACAACGACAACACCGACTACAACAACTACACCGACAACAACTACGACACCAACAACCACCACAACACCCACTACAACTACAACTCCAACGACAACAACTACACCGACTACGACAACAACACCGACTACAACCACAACACCGACTACAACCACAACGCCGACCATGACAACCACGCCTACCACAACGACGACAACCACGACACCATCAACAACCACAACATCAACGACAACCACCACAATAAAAACAACTACAACACCTGTGACAACAACAAAAATAATTTCTAATACTACTATTCCATTGCAAACTGGGACGATTCTGCAGAGCAGTGTATCAAGTAAGTGATTATATAATTATATTAGGCTTTAACTCGAGCTACAAACGACACACTTCTGCTTAAAGTCACAAACAATATTTAAACTGTTGAAATATGTGATTAGCTAGACGCCTTCAGCATGAATTAAAATAGTAACAACCATTATGTTATAAGAAACTGTTTTATTACTGAGATATGCAATTAGTTGGTCAACGTGGAATAGTCCGATATGAAAAACCAGACTTTGAAGACCTGGGCCTATTTTTGCTCAACAACTAGGTTGTTTTAGTATTCATGAGTTTAAATTTTGAAAAATAAAAGACCGTGCCAGTTTCGAAAATACTAGTACTCTTTTATTAATTATTTTTTCCTTTCTTGTTTTGGGGAAATTGCAACCGAAAACGAACCTTCACCTATGCTAAAAAATGTTAAATGTTTATTTCCCGCTATTTGTAAATGTCTTGACAATCTAAATTTAATAAAAATATTGTTATAAATTATACTTTATATACTTTCATGTTAACTTAATCTGTGTGATAATTTTTGTTTATTTGTAGGCGTGTCCGCTACAGTGATTGCTGTTTTATCCGTTATTATTCTGATAGGACTTGTGGCTTTTATTATGGCTTATAGGAGAAGGTAAGAGTGAGTCAATATGCGTTCGAACAACTTTGTAATAGTGACTTATAGCCCATGAGGTCATGATTTCGCGAGTGTGGAACACAGAAGCTATCGTAAGCCCACAATAACTGAGTCCAATTTTTAAATATTTGTTTAAAGTCTTATGACAGAAAATGTTTAATTATATGATAAACTAATGTGGAAAGTAAGCTGTGTTGATGGTTTTCTATGAGAGAATTTGTACTCATGGAATTTATACTGTCTTATACAGTTGTACAGTACCATAGTAAATAGATAAAATGATTATTATATTCTAATTAAGACGAAAATACACCCATTTTGTCGCAAATATTTAAGAATCGATTTGTTCATATAAAGTACACATGGTACTATATCTGCCACATGTCATAAATTCATACAATAAATAACAAACACAGTGATAAGTAAATGCAATCTGATAGGACAGGTAATTTTTTTCTAGGCTTCATATACGATCTATAAATCTTTTGCTTGTTGCTAGAAAACATGACATGTTAAAACCATAACACTCTGTCTCATAAACCACGTTAACCGTACATGTTATATGTTTCGGATGGATTAGATAAATGTTGTTATACACTTCAGTCTAGGGTCTTTCACTAACAACCATCGACCTTTAGCAAGCGAACTTTCAATTTTTCTCACACTGTCCCGCCTAGGCGATGAGAAGCGCTGTGATCTGTAGGCGCACATTAGACGACTCTTCTACTATGGCCTTGCAATAGGTTTTTGCTGGTTTTTTTTTTAAAAAAAAAAAAGTACATGCATGTAAGAAAATGCATTGGTATTTTTTATTAATCGTGTTTTTATTTTATATTATATGACGTTGAGTTACCAGTAGCAAAGTTAGGCAAGCAACATCAACATATGAGCTTCGTTACTTTCTATTTTATCAAATCTAATTTATTTTAAATAATACTGTAATAATGTACTTGTGGTATACGGCGTTCAATTAATTGTAGCAAAGGCAATGCAAGTACTTTCATTGAACAATGAAACATTTTAATTTGTAACTAATCATCATAAAAAAGTAGACGACAGTGCTTTGAATAAACAGTTTAGTTCTACTAGGTGAAAGTTTTAAAAATTACATTATCTCTAAAAATGGCTGCAGATCTAACCTTACCGCCTATTTTATAACCAGTGATTCTAATACGTTTTGTTTTACTTATTTCACATGATTTTTTATGCTAATGGCTATTGTCAATTACCTTTTCTTTTCTTTTTTTTTTTAAATTAGTTTTAAATATCACAAAATTACTTTTTTAGGAAAAGGGGAGTTGGAGTTATCAACGGTATGAAACCTGAACGAAACAGTTCTGTTACTGATCCAACGTACTGGGAAATCGACCATGATGCCCCAATATATACACATCCGGCATTAAAAGGTCATTTTGAGGACCCTGTCGACCAAGTGAGAGAAAGTGGAGAGAGTGGCATTTTCGATGACGATTATAATGATACCGAACGATATACATATGACGTTGACAGATTTAATTTTGAAAATTCAAACATGGCGGCAAAAAATACAAACGATGATGTCGAAAAACTGACATATACACATCCGGCATTGGCTTCAAATGTTTTGGAGGTAAATTCTCAGCCTGAAATGCAAAGTAGTGATCTAGAAAAAGTCACTTATACACATCCAGCGTTAGCGCCAAATGTTCTTGATGACGCAAATTCTACCGTTCCAGACGACATTGAAAAAATAATCTATGTTAATCCAGCATTTGCAAAACTCGATTTAAACCAGGATTTGTACAGCACACAGAACGGTGATATAGCAAAATTGACTTATAATGCAAATGAAGAAACTGATAATTCATATATTTATTCGAAACCAATAAAGCAAAGAAAATCCCTTAAATCATTAAATAGTCAGCAGAACTCGAATGCGGATTCTAGTCAGACTGATACATTTACAAATGGACATTACAGTGAAATTGACAATATCCCATGTACACTTCCGTTTCTTCACCATGGAAATGGGACATATGATGCTATCCAGGAACACAGTAAAACAGATCCTACGGACAACGGAACTTATAGTGATAGAGACGATGGAACATATATCACAAGTGATAGAGACAATGGAACATATATCACAAGTGATAGAGACAATGGAACATATATCACAAGTGATAAAGTGGTTAATAATAAAGAGAAGAAGCGTGTGTCAAATTTCGATAATGTGACTTATATGAGGAGCCTCTCTGATGATTGTGTGTTTTCCGTTTTAGATATGACTAGACGTGGGGATGATGAATCGGAATATGTTTCCATGGCTTCACAACCGGTTTCTTCACGTACAATGTCGGAAAGAGTTTATCCTGTTGAATACAGTAATATTGATAATATTAAAGAGAATACAGACAGCACAATAGGAAATTGAGTAACGTGGACTTATTAGAATATTCAAATAATTGCAGTTTGTAAAAAAATGTAAAAACTTAAACGCAAAACTTTCATTAAAAAAGAAAGAAAGAAATAAATGAATGAAATAAAAATAAAATAAAAAGATTATTAGATCTTACGGAAGCGCAGTTAGGACCTCTTATAATATTTTTTTATAATCCATCGGAACGAATTATAATCTTTGGGAACGAAGAATTTAATGGAGAAATTAGATTTTGTTTAAGAGAGATTCGGTAACCTTTTGGAGCTCAATGCATTATTTGATAGTATGGACCTAAGGTCTACGATAATTTTGCCGCTTGTTGGCTCAAATTCAAATCTGTGGGTATCTTAGTTTGAGGCAGTTTATTAGATTGCTTTTCAAAGATCCTTTATTTCGCTTTTTTCACCGGCTTACTCCGATATTTTTTAACAAAATATCAACATTAAATATCATTTCAAATCAAAAACAACAAATTAAAATCTGTAATAAAATGGGTTGGAGAATTGTATTCTCTAGAATTCTTATCTTACCTGCTTAGTCTTTTCTAATTCATATACATGTATTTCAATTTTATCATTCAGGCTACTTACAGAGATTAAGTTTAATATTGAGAGCAGTCTAATAACACAAAACCGTAATCGGAAATACATAACATTTACATTTAGTTTTTAGCACCTAACTTTTAAACTACCATAAAACTTATCATTAAATAAGCGATATATATTTTATTAGTAATGGCCTAACCTGCTTGTATTTTCGTATATAAAACAGAAACTAAATTGCAATAAAAAAAATTTGAATTTCAAATTGTTTTGAAAAAAAATAAGGTATAAGGAATGTATCTGAGAAATATGGGAAACGTCTGCTGGTCATCTTTTTATTGTCAGGAAAACAAATCGAAATTATCGAATATTATTTGCAAAGAATAAAAATACGGTAAAATATATGCAAATTAGGCCATCATCAGTTAGACACATTTCACTAAATTGATAAAAATTGGTTAGAAGTTTTCAAGTGAAAAAAAAGAGTGTTAATCCATAATGATATTTGTTTAGTACATGATTATAACAATAACAGTCACTTTATGGCAGGTTGTACAACTTCTGGCACTTCTGGAATGGAATCTATTGATTCAGTTTATTAGCGTGTTTATTGGAAAATTTAAATGTATCATCATCATCATTTATTTAATTCCTCCTACAGAGATATACAGGTATAAGTGAAATAAATTCTAACTTAATTAAACAGTTATATGTACATAATGAGTGAACACGCAATAAGTAACATATCTACAAATTAAATATATATATATATATATATATATTCAGTTGGCAAGTGGTATTTAGCCTATGCTTGATGATGCGTGGCGGTAGATTCTTAGCAGTTGGTCGGTAAATCTAAAGCAGGCCGTTATCCAAGTTCCGTAAAGATTAGGGTCAATGTTCACATCTGCGTCTAAGAGTATGTTCGCACGGTTTTCACTGTCACTGTTGCAAATATATTCGTGAAGTGTTTTGTCAAATCTATAAAATTGAGTTGTAGAACGAATTTCGTAATTGGTGAAGGGCGGTACACACGCAATTGTAATCACTAATTTTTCGCTTATAAGTTTGCTAGGCTTTTCGCCGAAAAATAAAAATAAGTAAGAAAAAGCTACAGTACGTAGTTCAATATATACTAATTTAGTAATTAAAAGTAGGAAATGAGCCCAATGGGTCGAGGGATCAAAATAATTAATACGTAATTATCAACTGATCTATCATAATTTAGACATTTTAAATGTTACAAATCAATATGCACTGCAATCAGTGCAATATTGAAACATGTACTTCCTGTACAAGATTAACATGGAAATACATACGCAAGATTAGCGGAAACAACATGCGGAAATGATAAGATTTTATTCATAGGGTTATTGATACATTTATACATGTACCGATACACGTACCAGAGCTAACTGTTATCAAATGTTATCTTGTCCGAAAATGTAAAAGAAATATCCAATGTCCAAATTATTATTATCAAATAAATTAGTACAATAATCCTTACACATACTGCACATGTAGTTTTTACAGAGTCCTTAAAAATCTTAAATTATACTAGCTATAGTAGAACTGCATAATCAAAAGGTTGGTTGGCTGTTTAACGTTGCATCTGCAATTTTAGCTGTTCGGCAAGGTAATTTATCTCTTAGGATTAATTTAAGAACAAGTTCATGTATGCGTGAGGTATGCGAATATGTATTATGGTCTGATTTTACTAGCGCAGAACCAGGACAATTTCTTGTTAAGGTGCTAGCTCACCAAGTCAGTATGCCATAGACGACCAATCTTTCTCGTAGTCACATTACTCTTGCGCCGGGTGAACCAGTCAATACTATGCTATCTTTTTGTCGTGTACAAGCGGGGAAGCAGTATCATGTATTTTAAAGTCTCATGTTTGGCCAACCGGACGCTCTACCACTGACTTACAGACCCGATCGCATATTAAAAGGGATTACTCTCCTTAATATTCTTTATCATACTAATTTCAATTTTAATTAATCAGGCGCTTACAATTTGTAATTGACTAAATTTCTGCAATTATCTAAAAGATGAAGAGAGTTATGTCCTGAACAAAAAGGGTCATAAAGTCGGTGCTGATACCGTTTAACTTACAATTGAGAAATGAGATTAATGTACCATGTAGCAAAATTGTAAGCCGTCTTAAATTTTGAAACTAATTTAAAAAAAGGTCTGTTCCCTCATGCAAAGCACTTCTTAGCTGGATTTGAATGCAAATAATTTTTAAACTTTGGATTTATCATTTTTCAAAAGTATGGCTTATTATCAACTCTTTCGGTCCCTAGTGTCACTGATAAAGAATGAATTTCCGAAAAGTGCACATATGGTACATCAAAATTATACAGGTATTTTTGTGAAATAATAATCATTCACGACACTTTGTAATTTAGTAGTTCACTACGGTAGCTAAGTTGGTAGAGTGCTCGCTTCGTATGTGGAAGGTCGAGGGTTCGATCCCGGCAGGGTCTGACCACGACTTGCCAAGCACTCGGCATTTAGAATTAAAAGTCACTGGGTCCTTTGGATGAGACCTTGAACACCGATTCCTCGTGTAACGGCAGGCGTGGCACTCTAAGGAACGCTCCCAGCACATTGCCATCAACGCACTTTAAAAATAAAGATTTCTGCTACTTGAACTATAGCTGGTGACGTCTCGATATAAGTGAAATATTCTTGACTGTGACGTAAAACCATTAAATCAAATCAACTTATTACTGTAGTCAAGACAACTGCGGGCACAACACGAATGTTTGGATTCCAAAAATAGACAATTTGTAACTGGTCACTTGTTTATAAACTATTAAGCATTAAGACACATTTGCTTATATTTACCAATATATGTCGTACCTATGGTAACAGATGCCAATTTCGACGCATAAGCTTAATATTCATTAAAGACACATTTTTAAAAATATTATTTAATTTATTGTTTGTACCAAAATTTTTTAGTATAGAAACTTGCAAAAAACCAAGAATTTGGCATTTTTACTAATTCTACATATATAAAGGGTTGGGAAAAAGTGCAACGTGTACAGGACGCCATGTTCCTTTGTCTTTTTATAACGATCGTCTAACTATTGACATTGTCTTGATTGTTCCGGATCATATTAAGTGTATGCTACTCAAATACATATTTTCTATATTTCATGGCATTGATAAACAAGTTGCTACTAAACTCTTGTTTTACTATCAGCTGTCAAACTATCAACGCTGCTAGCAAAACGTGAGACACTGCCTTCTGAGCATGTACAGATGCATGTACACACTTCCGTTTTATTTAGTGATTTTGTATTAATATCTATGTTAAATTAGAGAATAATAAAGAACAACAGGCTTTGAAATAAATAAACAATTTATTTACAATTTCATTACAAAATGTCAAAATACAAAAATAGCAGACTTGTTCCAATGCGCGAATATTACTCTTCCCGAACTCTTGCAAAAAACTTATACGTTTACATGGGACTACCAGTGCGCAATGTTTTCTTAGCACTTTCGTTTTCCAACGAATAATTATATCCAGTAAGATGGCCAGTATTTTAATCGGTACTTCATCTCTGAAGCGTAACGCATGTTACCATGTACCTTCTCTTAATGGTATAAACTGTCTATTATAGAAATAACGTTTCAACCGCAGATTCCGTACCTGTAACGTTCTATGTAAATCGTGTTGGGTTCAGCTTCTTGCTGGTAACAATTATAGATCAATGGACAATTTATTATTTCATTACAAAACTTCTGTATTTCTGAAGATAGTGTGTGTGTGTGTGTGTGTGTGTGTGTGTGTGTGTGTGTGTGTGTGTTTCAAATTTGGAACAGTAAATCTTTTGTTATAATAAAATCAGTCAATAACAGGCTAAGAATTTTTTCCTAGTCCAATATCTTTCGAAAAGTACACCTGAAACCATCATCAATCTTTTTGATACGCTAATGATCTAAATCGGCTATGTTATTCGTTGTCGTCCTGGTTACTTTCGTTTGTGATACCACTCATTGCTGCAGATCCTCTCTGACTATCCCTCTTTTCAGGTTCTGTTTCCTGTTTATTTCCATCTTCTTCTGCATGCAATTCTTTCTCGTCATCATCCTCATCAGATTGTATCAATTGCTCTGTAGAATCAGTCATGCCAGTAAACGACACCTCCCCATCATCATTAATGATTATATCATTATCGGTGGCATCATTGGCTGATATTCCATTACTGCTTCTTTTATCTTGTTCTTTGTCATTTTCATCTTCTTTTCCCTCTGTCGATTCATTGAGATCTTTAGACGACACACTTTCGTCATTGTTGGTATCTTGTTCACTGTCAACGTCAATCGTTTCATCACTTTCTTTTTCGCCTATTGTGTCGTTTTGATTGGTGATTGATTTTCTTGTGCTGTTTCTTTTTTCATCTCCCTCTATTTTCTCTTCCCTGTTTTCTACCCCTTCGGCATCATCCAATTCTTCTTCTGATTGTATCAGATTTTCAGTAGAATCGTTTATGCAAATGTTATCACCACCATCTGTAGGAATGACCACCTCATTACTGTGTGAACTTTCAATTGATTCTCTCTTCAGTGATCCGTTATTTGTAGGCCTATCGAAAAGGCTTGTTGTGGCGTTGTTATCAACAGTCGTCTCTTTCTCGTCTTTTGTTGTTGTTGGTGGTGATTCAACAGCTTCAAGGTCGACTACAGTATGAGAACCGTCGGTCAAAGGTCCAGTTGTCATTCTGTTTTGTTCTTTTTTGTTTGTTTCATCTTCGATGCATTCCTCGAGATTGCGTCTCCTTGCAGTATTTTTTCTAGTCACCGGATTCAATATACGTAGTTCTTTTTGTCTGTTATAATGATCATCCGGATCTAGGACAGGATTACTTGCTCTTTGTTGTCCTTCCTCCACCCTGTATACCACTCTGCGATTGTTTCTGTAAAATGTAAAAGTATTTTAGTTATATACTAGATAAAATAGTACGTTAATAATTCCCTTGCTAAACTAACTTAAAAATGGGGTATTGAAAAAGGTTCTTCCCTGCAAAGTCATGGAACTTTATTTGTACATACATCGATGACCGTTAAATGCTACTAAATTATGTATAGGTCACATTGATCAAGATGCCATGCTTCACTGACAAATTAATGTTGAGATTTCATTTTTTTTTTTTTTTGATACTATACATTGCAGAGCCATGACATTTAACGTGAATATTTAATGAAGAATGTTCTGTGTAAATAAAGTAAATATAGATCACTGTGACCCATATAATGTTCTTTACTAAAACTTATGAAAAGATTTCAAATATGCTGTAATTTTATATATATATATATATATATATATATATATATATATATATATATATATATATATATATATATATATATATATATATATATATATATATATATATATTGTAGAGTCATGCGTCATGAACATACATTCATGAATGTCCCATACACCTGATTTAAGTAAGTCACTCTGATTCATAGTCCATGCTTTATTGATTAAGGTGTGTGAACGTGTGTATTTAAATTAAAAGTATGTCACTGCGAACTTAATTTTTATTTCCGTTAATTTAGGTTAAGTTTAATAAATGCGTTACTTTTCTTATGGCTATTTTACGGAAGCCGACAAGTGCCACTTACAAAAAATAAATTAAGTCGTAATTACGACTTAGTATCTCGTAATTACGACTTAGTTATGTCGTAATTACGACTTACTATCTCGTAATTACGACTTAGTATCTCGCAATTACGACTTAGTTATGTCGTAATTACGACTAAGTATCTCGTAATTACGACTTAGTTATGTCGTAATTACGACTTACTATCTCGTAATTACCTTTATTACGACTTAGTTATGTCGTAATTACGACTTAGCTATGTCGTAATTACGACTTAGTATCTCGTAATTACGACATAGTTATGTCGTAATTACGACTTACTATCTCGTAATTACGACTTAGTTTATGTCGTAATTACGACTTAGTTATGTCGTAATTACGACTTACTATCTCGTAATTACGACTTAGTATCCGTAATTACGACTTAGTTATGTCGTAATTACGACTTACTATCTCGTAATTACGACTTAGTTATGTCGTAATACGACTTAGTTATGTCGGGATTACGACTTACTATCTCGTAATTACGACCTTAGTATCTCGTAATTACGACTTAGTTATGTCGTAAGTACGACTTAGTTATGTCGTAATTACGACTTAGCTATGTCGTAATTACGACTTAGTATCTCGTAATTAGACATAGTTATGTCGTAATTACGACTTACTATCTCGTAATTACGACTTAAGTTATGTCTAATTACGATGTAGTGTATGTCGTAAGTTACGACTTTTATGTCGTAATTACGACTTAGTTATGTCGTAATTACGACTTAGTTATGTCGTAATTACGACTTACTATCTCGTAATTACGACTTAGTATCTCGTAATTACGACTTAGTTATGTCGTAATTACGACTTACTATCTCGTAATTACGACTTAGTAGTGTCGTAATTACGACTTAGTTATGTCGTAATTACGACATAATTATGTTGCGTACGAAAGCCTTTTGGGCTTAGTTTGGTAGAACAAAAACATTTTATGTTGCGAAATAACGCGTAACTTTCGTGTTATATCGCGTAACTTTCGCGTCATATAATGCGAAGAACAGTTAATAAAGCAATGGCGTAACATTTATAGGTATTTAAACATCGAACATAAATAGGAAATTAACGATTTACTGAGGAAAATTCTTAGACTTGTTATGTTCCATGCTGAAATTTATGCTTTTTATGATAGCACATCAAATTTTGATTAGTAAATTTACAGTAAAAATATTAAAACGGTTAAAATAAACGACGAGGAAGAATAACTCATTGACCGATGGTGTTTTTTTTATCCTGCATAAATTACAGAATTTTGGAATTCTTATTTAATCAATAATTGCGCATTTTAACGAAAAGTTTAAGAAAGTAAGACAATAGACACATGATTTGACTTTACGGTGTCATTAACCACTTTTTAATTTTAATCATAACTTACATTTAAAAATGGTATATGACAGTATGGTGGAATAAAACATAATTTTCACTTTGTTATATTTATTCATTTTATGAATTAAGTTCTAATGATAAGACCATTAAAGACACAATACTGAATTATATTCTTACTGAATAAATGATTTCTCATTTTTGTCGCAAGACGATCTCTCTCTCTCTCTCTCTCTCTCTCTCTCTCTCTCTCTCTCTCTCTCTCTCTCTCTCTCTCTCTCTCTTTCTCTCTCTCTCTCTCACACACACACACACACACACACACACACACACACACACACACACACTATATATATATATATGACAAAATGGATCGTGCGAATATAAATACTTAATTAATGGATTATTTTTTTCAATATTTCAATGGCTGAATGCGTAATTAAACAAATATTCTTTTTAAAACTTCTTCATTTCCTCTCGAGTTAATTTTTTTATATTTAGATGTAATGAAACGTTGTTGTAATATTAATTTTTACAGACTGATTTTGACAATCTAGCTGCAAACTGGGACACGCGCACACCATTTCAGGCGAGCAGAAGATTCGGGGAGTGAATGGGCCTATGCACCACATACAACCGGTACTGTACAAAAACAGCACCGTCTTTGTAAAGTAGATCAAAGAAAAATATATGTATACACTTAAGAAACTATCCCAAAAAGTTTTTTATTATATGATGAAACTGTGAGGGACCTGTGCCTTTTGCTTATGGAACAAAATGGTTATGCTTTGCTAGATGATGCAGTGTATGAAAGAAAGTTATACCAGGCAGTTGGTGTTACCAGAATTTTGAAACAATATGTGTCTTTTCAGTATGTACGCTATTAAATTTGTGTTAAATTATAAATGACATTATTATTATTATTATTATTATTATAATTATTATTATTTAGAATAGGTGATCATATTTAAATGGTTGATCAAACTGAAGTTTTCTTTTACACAATTATTTTGTGATGCACCAATGAGATAACTTTATTTGTAAACAAATTGTATCTCGTAGGTCATTGTAGAATGTGACAAAAATGAAACAACCGTCGTATTTAATTATGCCTTTACATGAGTATCACAGGCTATTTTCTTTTCACTATTCTTAATTAATTTGCGTTGCTACAACACATCGATATTTTATTCCGACCGTAAACTCCCAAAAGAAATGAGTGGAGTGAAGTGTTCTAGGCCTGGTTTAAGATGCTTTCATTTATGTGTAGGCGGTAAGTTCCACAATGGTGGAAGAACCAGAGTGCCCGGAAAAAACAACTGACTTTCGAAAAGCGAACAAACACGTAATCGTACAGTATATACATGAGTCGCGTTCGAATTAGCGGTCTCATACCCATCGCCGCTTCGAGTTTTAACCTTCGGTGCTCGCAATATCACATAATAAAAGTATACAAATGATGGCCGAGATATAGACACTAAGTGGTCGAAAAGCTATCTGTTTTTCGGCCCCTCGGCAGTTCGAGTTGTCAACAGTTCGACAGCCAAGTTCGGTCACTAGCTAACGAGGAGTCGGGCAGCTAATTAACAAGTGGTCGAGAAGTTCACACTTCGATAGCTAGTGGTCAAGGTGCTGAACTTAAAAATCAAGGCAGAATTAATCAAAGATGTTGATAAAATAAACAATCTATTAATTTATTTCATTAATAAGTTAAAAAACAAGCAAGAAAGGAATATAAAAATAAAAAATGAATAAAACGGACAGTGAAGTTTTTATATCAATTTACGCGATATTATAATGCAAAAGTAACGCGTTAATACGCGAATGTTTCACGTAAGTACGCGAAAAGCAGTTTTTTGTTTTACCACACTGAGCCCAAAAGGCTCTCGTATGCAACACAATTAAGTCGTAATTACGACATAACTAAGTCGTAATTACGAGATAGTAAGTCGTAATTACGACATAACTAAGTCGTAATTACGAGATACTAAGTCGTAATTACGACATAACTAAGTCGTAAATACGACATAACTAAGTCGTAATTACGAGATACTAAGTCGTAATTACGAGATACTAAGTCGTAATTACGAGATACTAAGTCGTAATTACGACATAACTAAGTCGTAATTACGAGATACTAAGTCGTAATTACGACATAACTAAGTCGTAATTACGAGATACTAAGTCGTAATTACGAGATACTAAGTCGTAATTACGACATGGGTTAGGGTTAGTAAGTCGTAATTACGACATAACTAAGTCGTAATTACGAGATACTAAGTCGTAATTACGACATAACTAAGTCGTAATTACGACATAGCTAAGTCGTAATTACGAGATACTAAGTCGTAATTACGAGATACTAAGTCGTAATTACGACATAACTAAGTCGTAATTACGACAAAACTAAGTCGTAATTACGAGATACTAAGTCGTAATTACGAGATAGTAAGTCGTAATTACGACATAACTAAGTCGTAATTACGAGATACTTAGTCGTAATTACGACATAACTAAGTCGTAATTACGAAATACTAAGTCGTAATTACGACATAACTAAGTCGTAATTACGAGATAGTAAGTCGTAATTACGACTAAATTTATTTTTTGTAAGTGGCACTTGTCGGCTTCCGTACTATTTACATGTATAATGATAAGTTTTAAAACTTGTTGTGAATCTTATGCGCAATTAAAATAAAGAAGGTCACTTATTCCTAAGTTTGTATTTATAACTGGAACCTAAAACAAAGTACTTTATGCGGACAATTGTTCCTCGACAGCAACTTGACCGTCAGAACAAATAGAATATTCTGTAATTAGTTTTTGTCCGGTCTGTTGTATGGCAATGAATATTAATGATGGTGATTTGGAATTATAGGTATGCGCTGCTCAAGGATTATATAACTCCAGAATGTATCTCGCTGTCGAAATTAAGAAATACGTTTATTATTATTATTATTATTATTATTATTATTATTATTATTATTATTATTATTATGTTTTCAATTATTTCTCACAGTTACCACGACTGTCCTTTTGAACAAGAGTTTGTTAGATATGCATTTGTTGACGACTTCAGTTGTAAAATACAAAGCCGAATACGTTATGTCTCATAGAACCAGAAAATTATGTCTATATAAATTCATACATTATTTTTAATTAATTTTTAATTCACACTTACTTTCTAAATCTCAAAATCAAAAATCCAACCAGAAGAACACAACAGACTGCAAGTATCAACCCAAGCGGAACTCCAACATATACTGAAATTTAAATAAATCAATATATGACAATGATCGTCTGCACGATGCATTTAGCAATATACAATTGTAGTTTGGAATATTCAATTTGAGGTCAGTGCTCCCAGTTTTCATTTCTGTTTTTTATTAGGTTTTGATGGATTTTTAATGCTGTATTAACAGAAAAAAATTAAATGACTACCAAGATTTCATTTAAAAAAAAGAAAAAAAATATCTGTAATTCAGTAAAAAATACAAGTTTATCTTAAAATCTACATTTGAACATCAGGAAGCATTGTCTTATGTTTAATATTATGGAGTTCGTTTTGTCACATTTATCCTTTTATCCTTTGACGTTAAGATATAAGAAATCCATTTGAAGCTATCCTCATTTACACTTTGATCTTTCTCATAAGTACCTGTTTCATAAAGTGTGCCTTAAATGTTTATATATGTGATGCTTTATCATCAAAAAATAAATAATAATTACACAAAATAGTAACTTACCACCAGCATTACTTGTCTGTTGTGCTGCTTGACCACCTGGATTTACCGACGCTGTTTCCAATGTTGTTGATGTAGTTGGTTGTGTGGTTGTAGTTGGTTGTGTCCTTGATTGTGTTGTTGTTGCTTGTTTTGTAGTGGTTTGTTCTGCAGTTGTTGTTGGTTGTGCCGAAGTTGTTACTTCCATAGTACTGGTAACGCCCATAGTACTGGTAGCTTCCATTGTTGTTTGATCTGCCATGATAGTTGTTTCTTGCATAGTTGTGGTTTGACTTGCAGATGTAGTTTGTTCCCCTGTAGAAGTTTGATCTTCTGTAGCGGTTTGTTCTGCAGTTGATGTTTGCTCTACCATTGTGGTATGTTGCATTGTTGTAACTTCCATAGTAGCATTTTGGTCTACAGATAAATAGACAATTTATGAACATCTCTTTGCCTCTTTCTGTGTTTTCAAACTCTAACAGGTTAAAGTTTTGCAAAGTATTTATCCCACAGTAAACCACTCTATTTTTATAATTATTTTCTTGTGCCATTGTGTTATTCAACCCTCCATTGTGTCAAACATTTCTATTTGATTTAACAATTTAAGAAAAATAATATTAAATAGCCTGATTAGTTATCTGAAAAAAAGGTGTTAAAGAATAAGAGATAAATTTTGTTTTTAGAAAATAGAAGAATTGACATTATACAAACGTTATAGAAATCGTTATAGTAGATAGTCCAAAAACTGACAAAAGTTAATATTGATTCATTGATTCCGGTTCTGGTCAGAAACAGACATAGGACTTGTTAAACGGTTGTGAATTTTTTTCAGAGAAATACAAGACTAATTTTTACGATTTCAACCAAAGTGTCACGAGCTGATTGAAATAATACCTGTTAATTCCTGCAAACAAAGTGCTGACTGTGACGTCATACAATCACTTTTCATTACATTGTAATTCCCACTTGTTCCACTTAATGATAAACATTTAGGCTTAGGATCGTTTTCACCATACACTGGTAAATCTGAAAAAAAAAATTAAACACGACCATAATGTATACACACGTTTGTGTGATTTATACGTTCATTTTTAGCAGCAAATTATTTTTTCACCTTCAATAATACAATTGTTGTTCTCTTCCAAACCAACCGGTCTCAAATCTCATTTCGCTAAAATTTATGAATGACTATCATGATAAATCCTTTAATTATATTTAAATAATTATGTGATGATGTTTCATGTTTCTATTTTGACTGTGGCAGATTTATTTGGACTCTATTAGTGACCCATATATTAAGCCAGGATAGAAGAACTTGCCCTCGAGCAAAATGAAAATCCCGTACTTAACAATTTGGTAATAACATACAATTAAATATATTATCATCAAAAATGTCAAATATGTACATTTGTATAATTATTAAATGCTACTTCAAAAAAGAAATACAATTTACCTATAATTTTGCAACTTTTTTCGTTGTGTTCTGCTACTAAGCTTCCCAATTAACAAATGAAAGTAAGTAAAATTACTTATCATATTGAACTCTAACTAAGTCTAATACAACAGTCAGTTTTATTAGTCTGACATCGAATATGATAATCTTGTTCAATTTAAATATTTTTGTATTATTTAATATCGTAATTTTTGTCAATTTCCTAAACAGATATTAAACAATTGAATGACAATTCACCTTATTATAAGTATTGTATATGTATGTTAAAAGTATTACCTTGTCCCCAGTAATTTTTCTCTATGCTAAACTGACCAACCCAGTAAAGTGTATTGACCTCCATTGCATCATTGGTACTGGTGAATACTTCATCAATAAAGAAGTTATCAGATAAAATATAGTCCATGGATTCACAGAACTGTTTGGCTTCTTCCCATGTGGAGTTACCATAGTTGTAGAATTTTGGACCTGAAAAATACAACAAATGAGAATCACTGTGATATTGACTCATGGATAGTCGGGTTTTAATAACACTGAAATGTTCACTTTATAAAGTCCAAAGCGATACTTTTTCTGTAACTAAATGTCGGTTACTGATAAATGACACTTTTACTAGTTTATAAAGCATCAATGTGTTAGAGATATAAATAGACGTACTTTAAGAAATCGACATTCTTTTAGATAGTAGTTGGTTTTAATTTGTACTATATTTAAATATAAAGATTTGTCAATACTATTGTTTCTACGTATCGTGGAGAAAAAAGTCGAAAAGTTGAAAAATTAAAATAACAAAAACAATAGTTAATATCGCCATCACCATCACCATCATGATCAAGTTTACCCTCACATACATCCACCTCCCCATCATCATCATCATCATCATCATCATCATCTCCCTAAATCACAAAGATACTTATAATAGTTACTCGTACTGGCTGAGTTGGGTCTACAAGTGAACCCCAGTTTTTCACTACAGTCTCTGTTGATAAGTTCATAGTTTGTGTTTGTTGTGTAATTAATAGCTCTACAAGTCTTGTAATTCATTGAACTTCCCTCCTCTGGACCTAAAATTAAAATTCAATTTATTTCAGTTTATACAATAAAAAATGGACATAAGACCATCTAGTCATCTGTAAACTCAGAATCTTTATATAAAGGTCACTTTTGTTAAAATATTGAACAAAAGAGAATTTAAAATTACCAGATTTAGTAGACAGTTGGTTGTTGTACAGAGGTGATTATAATCCTAGGATGTACTGTACTCTTAAAATGATTTTGAATCGAGTTATTGGAGTCGATAGACCCTAATATACCAGTAATCATCAATGTTTATCATTGATAAAACAAAAAGCAAAGACAAAATAAATTTTAAATGTACTAACATATGTCTTACTGATTCAACAACTTGTATTTCATAGTCATAAAAACTTGTTAAAAAAAAAAAAAAACAAAAACAAAAACACACACACACACACACACACACACACACACACACACTTGTATTCTTTTTTAACAAAGAAAGGTAGTGCAAAAGTAGAATCAATAAAACGTTGTTGCTTTAAATAAAGCCATATTCCATCAATAAAAACTAAATGAAATATATTTTACAGTTAAATAGTTCTGTAGCCTTAAGCTTCTATTTTATGCTCACCTTCAACAACGTCATAAACTGTTAAAAACTGTAAATTCTCTCTTGGTGATCCGCATTTCTCGGAAGGATCTCCAGGACAAGGCGTATCACAAAAACTCGTTGGTACATTTGTCAAGTAAGATAGAATTCCGCCTATACAAAAGCAGGTATCATTCTATAAAAATAATTTTGACAAATATTTATCTGCATTGGTTTTGCAAAATTAAATTTTCTAATAATTCCACAATTTTTTACCGAAAATCCTAAGTAAAACATTTAAGTGATCCCTCTCCGTTTATAAATAGTAATAAAAATTCTATTATAATTAAAACACGTTTTAAATGTGCATATATCTATACAAAAGAATATGATATGGCCAACTATTTTCTTTGCCAGAGCAATTTTGATCTGATGTATTTGTATATCGAATATTAATGTTACTTAAACCTAAAATTTTATACGTATCAAATCAAGATTATTGAATAGTGATCACGTTTAATTTCCTGAATTTGGCAAAGGAAACTAAATTCCTTTGAGCTGTCATATACTACTCTTTGAATGTACTGCTTTTAAAAAGCTCAAAAAGTGGTATATGACAGGGCTTTTTTTTGGGGACATGTTTAGTTTTAAGATATTAAGTCCAAATCGAAACTTTTTTTCGCCGAACCTATTTCACTGTCGTATTGTATGATAAGCTTACTGGAAATCTTATTTCAGAACCGTTTTATATAATCGATGTTTAGGAACGTTTTCTCGGTTTCGTCAAAACACTGGTTTATATTGGTAAAGGACGTAATATGGCGTGTTTTTTTATTACACCAAATATTCATGTACTCGTCAATCGTTATTCAGATGATTAGCCTTGTAGAACCTATTTCAATATTTTTGAAATATACAATACTTACAACCAATCCATAAAATGACGTATTTCCACATTTTACTGCACAGTTGTCAATATTGTTCATTTGACCAAGAATGTGTTTAACTGCGAGTCTAGCTAGATCACTATCTAACATGTAGTAACATCCTGAAATATATATATATAAGTTTCCATTTCATTCTCACCTTGGACATTTAGTGAACCATTTGTATGTTAGGTTTCTAAAAACTTGTTTTCTTTGCTTCTCCGTTCCAAACCTTTTTCTTAGTTATTTTTAAGTAAGTTTTGGATATTAAGGACGCTAAGATTGAATTATTTACCTATCTATAATATATCTGGTTATACTTTTTAGACATGTAAATTTTGTTCGGCATCTTGAAGATATTTACTAAATAAATTTATCTGGATGTATATATGAATCTGGCCTAAGTCTGTGTTTGATAATGATGTTTTATCTTTACCATTTCTTGTATCACACATCCTCTTTACAGATAATTACCAACCTCCAACAGTAATGCGATCGATGAATATTCTATTTTTTCGCGCTTTAACTATTTGTCAATTGCTTTTTTATATGCAAAATTCGAAATAACTTTAGATAGAGAAAATTTTAACATAATAATTTACCAATTTTGACCATCCACATAGACTTGTAATAAAATCCATCAATCCATGTACTTGTACTGTCCAGTCTAGAAGTGTCACTAATAGTGTCTTTAGGATCACAAAATTTGGAATCTGGCTGACAGACTACATCTTCACTAGCAAGCATACATCTATTTCTCGCTTCCATAAAATCCACTTGCTCAAAAGAATACGTTTGTCCTATAGATAATTGAAGTTTAATACTTATGTTTCAGACGCAATAGATAAAAATAGTAAAAATAAGGAAACTTACACGAAGTCATGAAGAAGTTTCAGATGTGTTTAAATACAGTTTTAATTTATTGCTCACTATACCGGTGTCATACACCACTTTTTTAATTTAATCATGAAAATACATTCAAAAAGTATTGTCATATACCACTTTTTGAATATATATTTATGATTAAATTCAAAAAGTGGCGTATGACACCGCTTTTCATAAGGTAGGGGGGTATGGCTTCCTACTATGAAAAGTATTTATTTTCATGGTGGTCGACTTTATCAACCCGGGCACAACCAATAAAAACCGATAAGGTGTAAGTTATTTAGGTAGTTGAAATAAGCTTATCACGCCAGTTTTATTATTATTATTATTATTATTATTATTATTATTATTATTATTATTATTTTTATTTTGGTAAATATGGTAATTAATCATAATGGCTAAAGTTTATAAGTCCCAAAAATGTACGAAAATAATATATTAATTTTTATTATGAATACGGTTAAACATGACAAAGACGCCCCAATTTTACTTACGACAAGGAAGTAATTTTAGCAAAATAAATTTCGATTTTAAACTTGATGATATAATATGTCAAAAACTATATAAACTTCTCAAATTTTACCTACCATAGATTTGCTTTACAAAATATCCATAAAATGTCACAACACAAACCATATATAATTTCAGCATCGTTGTTGGTTCCATTGTTAAATAATAAAATAATTAAAATATTATCATAATTATAAATGTTGTTACACGTTCGTTAAATAATACTTCATCAATATGATTAATTATTACAAACGGTCAGTGATATATGTATATAGGTTAATTCCGGCCGATTATTGTCCATCTAATATGAAGACGTCATTTCCGTCATTACGTCCGCTTTAAAATTCTTAATAAGCTTAATGACAAAACGTCTAACTTTCTTCATTAAATCATTATTATATAATAATGAATAATATTCAAAATACTTCGTTCTGAGGATCAAGGTATGTTCTCAGAACAGCATGTTAAAAATGATCAGCTTTTTAGACTACACATTAGTTGTATCCAATACATGAACCACTTTTTGAATTTTTATAGATAAGACATTAAAAAAATAGAACATGACAGTCTTAAGTTTCTTGTCTAAAATTTTCTGGGACCATCTAATTTCAATATCTTAATTAATGAAGAACGTCTAAAGTTCCTATCTTCTCATTTCCAACACTGAGAAAATAATATTTGCATTACAGAATCGTTACTATAGTAACATTGGTTCCTAAAATACTACAATACTACCTAAATCTAGCTATATACGTCACGTCCCTGTTATATTTAAAGTGTCCTGAAAATGTAATAAAGCAATTTGTAGCCGGGGAAACAATTACAGAAAAAAGCAAAAGCAAAATAGATACAAATAACAAGCAATGAACATGACAAAACAAGGCAAGATAAAAACATGGGGACAATAGGTAATAAAAAACAACTATCATTCATAGTTCTGTCATGTGCTGATTTTGAATGCATTATTTTAATAGAAATTAAAAATCAGCACATGACATTCATAAAAGATAACTATTGTAATGTTTTGAAATAGACCTAGGGAATATTTAAACCATCAAAAACTTTGACTGGAAAAATTTGATCAAAGTTAAAGGGTTTAACACTTTCTAAGCTATATGTCAACGTTTTAATAAAAAGAATATGTAGCTTTTAATAAGTGATCGATCTGTATAGAAGAATAAAAACAACGACTAGAGCCACATTTTAAGTAATTTTTGGGAAAAACACGTTTTTAATATGCTGAACTTTCAGATTTTATTCAATCTTCTTTCTCCCTTATTACAGCAATACATCCAATGAAGATTTATGTATAAGCCGCTTCATATGTTAAATTGCTAAGCGTTTACTCTCTATGTATCAAATTAGAACATTATCGGTTTATCAGCCAACAAAAGATAAAAATTTTTGCGTGTATTCTGTTAAAATCGATTTTGCAAATTTAATACCACCACGAAAATAATGTTGTTTTTAAAATAAATAGTTGAACTGCTACAAAATTTTAAAAGGGCACCGTACACTACTTTTGCTTGTGTTTGAAGATTTTTAGTGGGCTGTCAAATTTCCAGATTGCAAAATTACTACGCAAGTGGATCTATCTTCAGGGCAAAAATGAAAAATAAATAAAAGATTTTAATAATAGATAAAGGAAAATGTGCATGAATCGCTAATGGCAAGCCTTTTGGGCTGTATAGTTGACCTTGTAAAGAGCAAAAATATTGTTTCGAACAGGCTCCAGGGGGAGTCGAACCCTCGACCTCCAGTTTACTAGACTGGCGCTCTAACCAACTGAGCTATGGAGCCGTTGTTGGTAAAGGTTATGAACTTAGACCTACTTGTTGTAATGATAACAATCGCTTATCAAACAGCTGTCCCATCTTTCTTAAGAACACGTCGAATTAAACAAATAAATACTACAGCTCGACTTCGTATATATACATGTGTATACGAAAGAGAAAGACACGTGTAGAACGTTTTTGTAACTTAATCATTTCAGTTTTTTGGTTGAATAAAATTGAACAACATTTTTTAAAGAAAACCTTATCCGAATAAGCAACTTACAGTTTCTCAAGCAAACAATCACAAGTGTCTATAAAAACACTTAGTTGACTGTGAACAGAAGTTTCTTAATTACAAATAAGAAATTGGGCAAACATTTCAGTATTATTTTTATATCGTATATAAATGTACCATATGTACGACGGTTTTAGAAAACCCCGTTGCACACGTTAATGGTTTTACATATATTTTCTGTATATCAAATGTGGACTAATTCGGTTGAAATAGTATCGGCTGATTATCAGTTTTTGTTTTTAATAGTCATAACAAATCTTTGATGACACAGTGAGTTGTTTTGTGCAAATTTTAATATTTCTACATACGGATCATATACACTAATTCAACGCAAATTACACCAGTGTTTAGTTGGTCATAATTAAAATGGACACGATCATCGATATTCTCTAAGCCATAAGCTTAGCTTACCATATCTTTATTAAACCAGTCATAAGCTTAGCTTACCATATCTTGATTAAACCAGTCATAACCTTAGCTGGCTTAATCGATATTCTCTAAGCCATAAAGTAACCTTGTCATAAGATAAACTGGCTATATGTGATTCGCCGATCCCTATTCTGAGCTTGCTGATCTAAATTCGCCAAGCTATAAACTAAGCCGGCTATACCGTGATTCGCCAAGCAGCTGGCTATGTCTTGATTCAAAAAGCCGCAAGCTTAGTTGGCATATCATGCTGAGCTATTACATATAGTTTGCTGAATATTCTGGGTTTTTTTTTCAAATACAGTATCTAAGTATGACATTTTTTAAAGTTTATGGTTTTGTCGAGGATTTATGAGGTTCATTTTGAAAATAACTTGTGAGATATTGATACTTAATACATTAATTATGATATACTTTATTACAAAATAGTACTTTTTACCTGCGCTTTCCAAAGCAAGAAAAACTCTTTTGGTTTAAAGTATTGTCGTTTTCTTTTACCAAGATAAGTACTTCGATGAATCATATTACTTAGTTTATGTTTACGAAAAAAACCAATTAAATCATAAATTGACATGAAATTATATTATTTTCTTTTTAATTTAACAACAAATAAATGAAGAAAAAAAATCAACACTAAGCATTGTCGGCAGGAAAAAAAAACAACAACAAAAAAAAAAAAACGGTTTTTGACTCAATTCTACGACTTTGTCACTTAGTTTTCATTGATCTTCCTAGTATTTTTACAAGAGATATGACACGCCTCAAATTCAAATTTCGTTTTGTATGAGGTTACTTGTTTTTCGGTAATTCTGAAAACCGATTCCTAATCCTTAGAAAATTTTCAATATCAAATTTGGTATTTTCATTTTTTATTATTAATAATATTCTTAAATCGTATACTAAATGAATTACTGTTTTTGTTAACTAATGAAACTATTGATATCAATAACATTTGATTTAGATTTAATAATAATAATTATATATATGTGTGTGTGTGTGTGTGTGTGTGTGTGTGTGTGTGTGTGTGTGTGTGTATTTTGTTAAATAGACCACTTCATTTTGCAAATTTATACCAAAGTCAAAATGCAGGTTTTTTTTTTTTTTTTTTTGAATGACTTTTTCTTGGATTGACAAGCAATAATGTAAGTGAATTTATCTAAGACCAATATAAAAATAAATAAATGAAATGAGAAGAAAATTATTAAGTAAAAGTAATGTACATGAAATAGTTGATTACTTTGTAACACAGTTACCACGAATAAAAATATTTTACAGCATAGGCACCAGGGGGAGTCGAACCCTCGACCTCCAGTTTACTAGACTGGCGCTCTTTTTTTCTCTTCAAATATTCTTTATTCACATTAATCAATATCACAACATGCTTTTAATATATATCACAGAATTACAAATGTAAATGTATTATATCACTATCATCAATCATCAATAACTTATTATTTTTAATAAAATATCTATCACATAATGCTTTGTTATTAATACTGTAATAATGAAACATATAAGACACAATTCTTCTACAAGTAAATTTAAAAAAGAGTTTGATGTCCAATAATTTATTTGTCCTTAGAAACAGGTTTCTTCTTTTAAATATACAGAATCTCACAATACTTAAAATAATATTTATAAAAAATTTATTGACATTTGGAGTGTGTTCTAAATAACCGATTAAAATTAATTCTTCAAATTTTAACTTATTCATATATAAAACATCTGCCTCTCTGTATAATTCTTCTAAAATTCTACCAATATAATCTAAAAAATCTTTTAACAAAGGACATTTGTAAAAAAGATGTAACATATCTTCACACTCATTTTGGCACAGTTTACAAGTGTTCGAGTCTACTTTATTATAAAGACGTAGTTTCTCCATCGTGAAAATTTTATTATGTACAATTCTATAATCAAGGTCAATCATGTCAGGTGTCTTACAGTTAAGATTGACAGCTTGCCATAAACAATAGGGTTCGAACTTGACACCTAGGTCAATCCAAAAATCATAACAGTGTGGGTCTCGGGCATTTAAAAAACGGAAACACGTGTAAAAGAATTTTGTGTCACAGTCAGTAATTGAACGTTTGGAATCTGAAATGTTGAGGAATATTACGGGAAATGTTTCTGTGACATCCGAGACTGCAATAATACTGTTGTTATTAATAATATCTTTCCATTCACTTGGGATTGACTGTAAAATTGTGATATACTCTTTTTCAAAACGTGAATGGCTGTATTCGGAAAATTCATCTTGAATTATTTCCTCTACAGCTTCAGGAGGAAGAAACCCAGGTGCAACCTCATAAGTAAAATGTTTAATTTGTATTAATCCAGATTTTATAAAATGTTTGAAAAATATACATTTATTTTGAAATGTTATTGAAGGGTTACAAAAAACAGGCTGATTGTAAATTGTGTGTGAATTATATTCAATTTCTAAAACCTTATTTTCACGCAGAATGTGCCATGCGCGCACTAGTTCCTGATAAAATATAGGTAATTTAGGAACCATAAATTTATTTAATTGTAAAAACAAAAATTCTACAGACAACCCCATATCTAAAATTTTGGATAAAAAATACGACATAGTTTCTTTCGACAAAGCTTTACAATCACTATCTAAAAACCGTTTTAAAAATTTTAAACGGAAAGCAAGAAATTTAAGTTGAATATCAGGTAAATTTAAACCACCTTTAGATTTTTCAGCTATAACTGTTTGATATGCCACTAAGTGTGATCTACCAGACCACAAAAAACGAAGACATGCTAATTTAATATCATTTTTAACCATTTCGGGTATACTTTGTACCATTAATGTATACCAACAACGTGATAATAACAATGTTGATATTACAGTAGCCCTGCCTTGGATAGACAATTGTCTTTGTTGCCACAAATGTAATATATTTTTAATTTTTGTAACTTTATTTCCCCAGTTCATAGAATCACATAGAACTTGGGATTTACCCAGGTAAACACCAAGTATTTAAATAACCGAATCACATAATTTAATATCTAAATGAGTACACTCAGTATCAGTGATTAAACCTTTACCAATACACAAAATTTGTGATTTTTGTCTATTAATAACAGACCCCGATGCTCTACCATATAATTCAAAAATATTAAAACAATGATCTATGGATTGTTTGTTAGATAATGTTATCGTAGTATCATCAGCGTGTTGATACACAAGTGATATACTGTTTGTGTTGGGTATAGGAATTCCTTTTACATCCTGGTTACGACAGATAGCTTCTTTGCATAGTGGTTCAGCAACTAAAGTATACAGTAAGGCCGAAAGAGGACAGCCTTGTTTTACTGAATTCTTAATTGGAAAATATCTAGAAATATAGCCATTGCATTTAACACTGCTAAAAATTTCAGAATAAAATATTTTTATCCAGAATAAATTCGGTCCAAAACCAAATTTTTCTAAAAGCGAAAATAAATAATCGTGACTGACTCTATCAAACGCTTGTTTCTGGTCTATTTTCAATACATAACCTTCTATATTTTCTTGCTCTACTACATCTATTACATCTCGTATGCTAACTATAGTATCTGCAATGTCTCTGCCAATTACACAACATGTTTGACTGGGTGATATTATACTGGGTAAAACACGTTTAAGTCTATTAGACATAATTCTCGCTAAAATTTTGTAATCGACATTTAATAGACTTATCGGTCTCCAGTTTCTTAGTGAGGATTTATCCCCTTTATTTTTATAAATAAGGGAGATAACTGCTAATCTCATACTTCTGGATAACTTGCCCTTTTCCTGAATATTATTAAACAGCTTTAATAAAAAAGGCCCTATTTTGTTAAAAAATTTACAATAAAATTCAACTGTTAACCCATCAGGGCCAGGACTTTTAGACTTAGCCATAGTAAAAAGGGATTGTTTAATTTCATGAAGTGTAATTGGCATGTCACATTGCTGTCTGTCTCCATCTGATACAGATGAATCAATATAACTTAACATTTCATCTTTACTTTCATTATCAATAGACACAGATGAATATAATTTACTATGATAATTATAAATTTCATTTAAAATACTATCAGTGTCATTAATAAAGTTACCATTCTCTGACTTTAATTCTTTAATTACATTATTGTTCTGTCTATATTTCTCTAAATTTAAAAAATATTTTGTGTTTCTGTCACCGTCTATTGCCCACTTTGCTTTTGATCTTAAAATTGCCCCCTTGCATTTTTCATTCTCTAAACTTTCTAGTTGAGCTCTTAGTTCTTGATATTGATTTACATCATAATCTTTACCCTCAGCTACTTTTTGTGAAAAATTATTTAATTTATTTTGTAATTTATTAAATTCTGCGAACTTTTCCTTCTTTCTATCTTTAAGAAAACTTTTTAATTTTGTATTTAAAATTATCCCACCAAATTAAAACATTCTCATTATATAATGGACATTGTTCTTGTTCTTCTGTTATTTCAGACACTCTATTATTATACCTCTCTTCATCTAACAAACAATTATTTAAAACCCAAATACCAGGACCTTTCTCTATTAATTCAAAATGAAATTTCATAAAGCCAATACTATGATCACTAAAAGATGAATCTTTATAAAATATACTTTGTATATTTTGACTTAAATTTCTGGAAACTAAAAAATAATCTAGTCTACTCTGTTTTAATTTATTTAAAACAACCTGTTTTCTAGAAAACACTCGAGCCTTTGAATTTCTAGCTCTCCAGATATCATATAAATTACTATTTTCTAACAATTTGTTTAAGGCATTAACAGCCTGATCACATTTGTGTATACTATCACTTTTTCTATCCAAATGAGACAGAGTTGTATTAAAATCTCCAGCTAAAATGACATTATCTAACGAGGAAATGTAATTATCTAATGACTGAAAAAATTCTGTTCTTTCTTTTACTACATTTGGTGCATATATATTTATAACATTAAAAATGAGATTGTCATATTGTAATTTTATATGTAACATTCTACCATTTTGTTGACTTACCAATGTTGTTTTAGCATTAAGGTGTTTATTTATCAATATTGCTACTCCACACGTGTTATTATCAGTGTTACTATAAAATATGTCACCATTCCAATATTGTTTTTGTTTAATACATGAAACAAACTGGTTATCCCACTTTGTTTCCTGGATTAAACAAATATCACCACCTAGGTCTTTAAATACTTGAAAAATATTTTGAATTTTATTAACATTTTTCAACCCACAAACATTTAAATTTAAAACTACAACCATTGTAAGATAAAGTATATATAATATTTTTTGTTACCCATTATGTGTCTTTATTTGAAGATACTGACCTGCATGTTTTACCATTAATATTAGGCATAGGGTTAAATCTAAATCTACGTTTCTTAACTAATTTGAAATTATCTTTTGTTACAATAATGTCATGTTCTTTTAAAACTGTATCTTGTTCAGTTTTACTTGGTTTTTCTTGTTTCCCCTTACGTTTGTTTTTAGTCTTTTTAGAAGTACTAACATCATCACTAATTTCATGATTGGCTTTATTGACACTTGCTGATGCTTGAGCTTGTATATCTCTAACTTTCTCACTTTTATCATTAGATTTTTCCACACTTGTTTCCTTTGTTTTGTCTACACTTGGTTTACTATTTTCTTTCACTGCATCACACTTTTCATCACACTTGACTACATCACCTTGACTTAAAACATCTTCATCACATTTATCAAATATTTCTGGACAACATTCACTTACAACTTTAACGGTTTCACTTGTAATATTTTCACTAAGTGACATGTTATCATCACTTCTTTCACTCATTCTATCACCTTCATCAACATATTCATCATCAACATCATAATCATCATCTTCACCATCTACATCTTCATCATTATCAGAACCACATCCCCACAATTTTGCCTCTAACCTCCTATTATATTCATCATCATAATCATCATCTTCTCTGTCATCATAATTTTGTGTCTTGTGTTGTTCATTATTGGTGTTATTTGTTTCATTTTCACCCTCACAATGACAGTTATCATCAAACTCATAACACCACCTATATTTAATTGCTGAACACTGACGCCTCATGTGACCTTTTCCCCCACACCTATAACACTCTATATCTGGACACTCCTTGGTGACATGGTCCAGTGATTGGCAATTACCACAGAATTTAACTTGGTTATTATGAATTACTCTGAAAAATCTTTTCCCATCGAGAGTATCAAATGACATGGAATAAGGCAATGATGGGAGACTTGGTGGAAATTTGCACTGTACATATCTTGTGCCATCAGCTATGTTAGTGCCCTTATATGTCCTTCTGGCAACTGGAGAACATATTTCTACCCCTTTTGACTTGAGTGTAGAAATAATATCAATGTCTTTTATATAAACTGGTAGATGTATGATGGACACAACAACTAGATTATTAAAAATGGGTAATGGCTTCAGAACTTTACCATGAATAGAAACACCATCAATGATTTTTTCAAATGAGTCTCTGTCCTGAAATGACACCTCATAAATCCCTTTCGGAATTACAGCATTCACTGAAAATTGTCCAGTTAATTTTTCAAATTCCCTAATAATAGCATCCGGTTTTATTGTATTAATGTGACCGACATTTATAGCCACCGTTAACTCTTTTTCAAATTTTCTAGGGCGTGGCTGTTGACCACCCCCCGGATCCAAATGTTCAGACACAGGTTCCATCCCAAAAAGCGGGTTAAAACCCGATTAAAGTGTCTTTTTCACTCAATTATAAATAAATGATATAAAGAAATAACAAATTTAACAAAATTATATACAAAAGTTTTCATATAGGTGAACACTAAACAAATTTGTTTACCGCCCGTGAAACACATCCATCTAGCTGGAGAGCTAAACCGGAAGTCAGGGGTATGATATCACTTTTCTAGGGATGTGATATCACTCGGGCTGATATCAACTTGTGTAAATTCGAGTTATCACACATACAAAAATAGTGATATTATTAGTAAACATATGATAAATATATATATATATGTGTGTGTGTGTGTGTGTGTGTGTGTGTATTTTGTTAAATAGAGCTCTTCATTTTGCAAATTTATACCATAGTCAAAATGCAGTTTTTTTTTTGTTTTTTTTTTTTTTTGTTTTTTTTTTTTTTTTTTTGTTTTTTTGTTTTTTGTTTTTTTTTTTAATGTCTTTTTCTTGGATTGACAAGCAATTATGTAAGTGAATTTATCTAAGACCAATATAAAAAAAATAAATGAAATGAGAAGAAAATAATTAAGTAAAAATAATGTACATGAAATGGTTGATTACTTTGTAACACAGTTACCACGAATAAAAATATTTTACAGCATAGGCACCAGGGGGAGTCGAACCCTCGACCTCCAGTTTACTAGACTGGCGCTCTAACCAACTGAGCTATGGCGCCGTTGTAAATTGTGAGAATGAACTAAGGCTTAGTTGTTATAATAATAACACAGCTGTCCAATCTTTCTTAATACCTCATCAAATTTAACAAAGGAAATATATAACTTCCAATCGATTATACATGAGACTGTATAGAAAGATTTATATTGAAGATTTCAGTATCATGATTAGATAAAAAATAAACTATAACTCTTCAGGAAAACTTTATTCTAACGAGCAATTTCTCTTACAAGGGATAGGGACTCGGTGGCTAACTTGGTCTAAAGTGGACACTTACGGATCAAAGTGCCTCTCACCGTCTAGATCTAGGCTCGAATCCCGCTCGGAAAGATTCTAATGAGAAGTTTGTCATTTACTTGACGAAGGTCGATGGTTTTCTCTTTGAACTCAAATTTCCTCTACCACTCCACAACCGATCGCCTTGAAATAAGTAAACTTGAGAATCTTGCCTGGGATGTAACACCATTTATCACCTCAACTCCCCGGGTAATATCTAAAAGCTATCACACCTGTCTACAACGGACATTTAAGTCACCATGAGCAGGTGGTCCTTATTTACAGGATACAAAACATTACAATAGTATTAGCATTAAGTATATAAATGATGCTGGTATCTGTAAGACGTGTACGATTATATTTAAATGTTTTAGGACACACGCACACAGACGCGAGTATTATTTCAACTTCAATTTGAAAAAAATCCTGCTTTTAGAAATGGTCCCTTCACACACACACACACACACACACACACACACACACACACACACACACACACTCTCTCTCTCTCTCTCTCTCTCTCTCTCTCTCTCTCTCTCTCTCTCTCTCTCTCTCTCTCTCTCTCTCTCTCTCTGTGGCAAGATTTTCAATACAGACAAGGTTCATGGGTTTTGAGAGAATTGACCGTATTACTGAGATATGTGTGGGAATTTATTTCAGATAATTTTTCCGGTTACATTTACATTCTTATTATAGCCTTATTTATGATAAATGTTATAATTAATGTGTAATTTTATTATATAATCATTAATAATATTGACGTACATGATGATATTCAAATTACTAATGCGACTTTTTGATATCCACTTAAAGTTCAAAATTTAGAACTTTTAAAACTTCATCAACTTTAAAAAAAAATCCAGTATATGTTTAACAAATAAAGCGAATGCGACGAATCTCTTTCGAATTTTGATCTTAGAGGCTAAAATTATATAATTAGGATAATTCTCATGTTGATTAACAATCTATCTCTATATCATATGTTATGAAGCAGTTCATACTTCCATTAACTATTCGATGAAAGAAGAGTGGTACACCAAACTCCAAGGAAACCTGAGTGTTTGTTGGAAACCAACGATCTTTGTCCAACGAACTAACAAAGCTTTCCGGGTGTGATCAAACTTAGTCGCTGAGAGGATCTGTAATCTGTGAACGCGCGCTTTTGACCACTTGGTTAACGAGGCCCTCATTCGGCCAAGACAACAGAGAAAACAGTTGCCGTTTAAAATAATTTTTTTTAAATATATCAAAATAAATAAATAAGAGAGAAAATACATTTACCTGAAATGGTTGTATTCAGATATGCTCTACTAAAAAGCCAATGAATGAATGTATGTACATGTATTAATAATGGTAAACTACTAAGCTACAAAATAACAAACATTGGCTATAATTTAGGCTTTAATTTTTAACGCTGTTTCATTCTACTTACAAAGCTAAGCTTCTTATCGTTTTTTAAAAAATAAATAACGGCTTTATAATAACGGGAGTATACAGGTTCTGTGGTGTAGTGGTTATCACGTCTGCTTTACACGCAGAAGGCCGCGAGTTCGAGCCTCGCCAGAACCTATATTTTTACAGTTTTATTTTTATATTTTTTTTTTAGGATCATACAAGCCGTAAAAAAAATGACAGATTACAATCTTATCAGAAAATTTGCTTTAGCGGACAGAAAAAGATTTCTCTTCATGTTTTGAACAATGCTACCATAATAATAATAAAATAATAAATACACATTTTCACATTTATGAAATATCTAATTTAAAGAATCAAAGTGCCAAACTATTTTAACTGTGGATCTCGTAAATCTCAAATTCTTCATTGTCAATTACGTCTGGAATATAGTCCTCTCAAACTACATCTCTTAACAGAAATCTTTCAATTCAAATTTCGACTGCTTAATTAAAATTTTATTTTTGTCCAATATCAAAATCAACCCACATGGTAACATCAAAATATTAAATTGTTGTATTATTTAATTTTTTTTTCATTAATTTTCCTTTTCATTTTGTTTAAACATGATTAGTATTATTTTTTTATTACTTATATTTGACTCCCAAACCAAAGTTTAAATTAATAAGCATCATGGAAACTGGCTTGTATAAAGTTGCCAACTCTTGTTCCTGAATCCATCATGTATGCTGTTGTATGTATGCTTCATGTCTGGTTATATTTAATAAAATATTCTATTTATAAGAATTAAATAGAGAACTAATTAACAAATATGTATTTGTATATCAGATTCCACATTAAACATTTATGACAACGACACAATGATGCGTTAATTTTTATTATCATGACATTTCTCTACTGCATGTACTTCCATCACAATTACTACTTCTACTTCTACCACCATCGCCACCACCACTACTACTACTACTTCTTCCACCACCGCCACCACCACTACTACTACTACTTCTACCACCACCACAACCACCACTACTACTACTACTTCTACCACCACCGCCACCACCACTACTACTACTACTTCTACCACCACCGCCACCACCACTACTACTACTACTTCTACCACCACCGCCACCACCACTACTACTACTACTTCTACCACCACCGCCACCACCACTACTACTACTACTACTTCTACCACCACCGCCACCACCACTACTACTACTACTTCTACCACCACCGCCACCACCACTACTACTACTACTTCTACCACCCACCGCCACCACCACTACTACTACTACTTCTACCACCACCGCCACCACCACTACTACTACTACTTCTACCACCACCGCCACCACCGCCACCACCACTACTACTACTACTTCTACCACCACCGCCACCACCACTACTACTACTACTTCTACCACCACCGCCACCACCACTACTACTACTACTTCTACCACCACCGCCACCACCACTACTACTACTACTTCTACCACCACCACAACCACCACCACTACTACTACTACTACTACTAATATTAATAATATAATAATAATGACAATCCTCTCAGATAATACTATAAGAAGGCGTTTGATCTCGTGGATAAAATTAAAGTATGGCAAAAATTGTTGAGACATGGTAACTCTGGCAAAATTCAAAAACTTATTCAGAGTCTGTATACAGAATTTAAAGCTTGTGTAAGATGTGGAACATCTCTAAATGACGATTTCAGTGTATCTATTGGACTTTTACAGGGGGGAACCATCATCACCTTTTTTATTTTCAATCTACTAGTATATAAACGACTTTGAGGATCATCTTTCGATTGCAGGATGCGAGGCATTAGAATTAGGGCCAGCTACAAATTTACTTGTTGATGTACGCAGATGACACGGTAATTTTTTCAGATACCATCTCTGGACTTCAAAAGGAACTAGACTATTTGGCTATTTAATGTAATCTGTGGTCTCTTACGGTTAATACTTCAAAATTAAAAATAATGGTTTTTAGAAATAGGGGTGGTCTGAAGGCTGGCGAAAAATGTTATTTTGAGAAGCAAGAAATTGAAATTGTCGATAGGTTTAATTATTTATGATTGCTTTTTCACTATAATGGCAAGTTCAGTGTTACTATGAAACATTTGTACAATCAGGGTTATAAAACTTTTTGGTCTTAAAAATTCAATGAAAGGTTTGTGTCTAAACGTAGAAACAGAGTTGTCTCTCTTCGATTGTTATGTATCACCAGTTATTAATTATGGCTCAGTATTGTGGGGTTTGTGTAAATCCCCCCCCCCCCCAAAAAAAAAAAAAAAAAAAAAAAAAAAAAAAAAACTTGGAAAAAATGCATTTTTGTAAACAGGTACTTGGTGTAAATAATAAAACAACTAATTTTATTGTGTATAATGAGATGGGTCGTTTACCACTCTATATTAAAACAAATGTTACAGCTGTTAAATATTGGTTAAAACTTCTCACAACAGATAATTGTATACTGCAACAGATTTATAAAGACATGGTCCTAAATTGTAATAAATATGAAAGCGGGGCAAGAAAAGTTAAGGTATTTTTTTGACAAAATTGGTATGTCTTATGTATGGGATAGACAATATGTTGCCGATCATAATGTTTTTCTGTCAGAGGTCAAAAGTCGTCTTAAAGATTTATTTTTACAAGAAATGTTTTCTCTTTTTTTTCAAAATCATCCAAGTGTTATATATACAAATATCTGATAGACAATTTCTGCCTTCAATTTTATTTACAAAAATCACTTCCAAGAACAATTATAAATTTTATTGCGAGATACAGATGTTCTGCACATAGTGCCTTTACATAAGAAAGGCAATGAAAAGGATGTTAGTAATTATAGGGGCATTACACTAGTAAGCAATTTGGGTAAACTGTTTACTTCTATTCTGAACCAACGCTTATTAAAATGGAATGAAACTAACTCTATTATTACAGATGCGCAGTTTGGTTTTAAACCAGGTTATAGTTGTATTGATGCAGTGTTTGCCTTACATTCACTTGTTTGCAAATATCTTGCTGCAAAAAAAAAAAAAAAGATTATACTGTTGTTTCATTGACTTCCGACGGGCTTTCGATAGTGTAAATCGAACGGCGTTGTTGTTTAAATTGGCAAAACTTGGTGTCACTGGGAAGTTACTAAAGATTTTACGATCCATGTATACAAATGTCAAATCGTGTGTTAAACACAATGGAGAGATTTCTTTGTTTTTCAACAGTTATCTTGGTTTAATGCAAGGAGAAGTCCTTTCTCCTGTACTATTTAGTCTCTATGTGAACGACTTTGAAATGAATTAATTTTATTGAGGAAAACTGTCCTTCGTGTGAACTTCAAATGTTAAATATCTTTCTGTTGATGTACGCGGATGACACTGTTATATTTGCTGAATCAAAGACGGAACTAGAAAAACTTCTGTCGTCTCTTAAGGTTTACACGGATAAATGGCAACTGGAAGTTAAGGTAGAAAAGACTAAAATAGTGGTTTTCAGAAATGGTGGAACTGTTAATGATACTTGGTTATATGATGGTAAACCTATTGAAGTAGTAGACTATTTCATTTATCTTGGATTAACTTTAAAATATACAGGTAAGTTCCAGCTTACTCAATCGGTAATTGCGGATCAAGGTCGAAAGGCAGTTTTTGGACTTAGACATTCTGTGAGGAATTTTGAATTTCATACCAAAACCATGTTACATCTTTTTGATACATACATTTCTAGTGTGTTACACTATGGTTGTGAAATATGGGGTCATCACAAAACAGCTGACATTGAAAGTGTCCATCTTGATTTTTGTAAATTTGTTTAAAAGTAAAAAATAGTGTTCCGAATAACATGGTGTATAGAGAACTCGGACGATTACCAATGTATTTACAAAGGAAGTTGCGGATAATTAAGTATTGGACAAAACTATTAAATACTGACAATTGTGTGCTTAATAACATATATTCAGAAATAATAGAAGTGTTAGAATGGATATGAATTGGGCTGCTCGGGTAAAACATGACCTTTACAGTATAGGACTTGGCAATGTTTGGGAGAATCAATGTGTTGGTGACGCTCGTTCCTTTTTGACAGTTTTCAAACAAAGACTTATTGATATTTTTCTACAGGACTGTTACTTATTTTTTCAATAATCGCCAAAAGCTATCCTTTATCAACATGTTGTGAACAATAGTTTATTTGATATCCAGCCATATTTGGACAAACACATATCCCCCGTATATAAACCTTATATTACCAGAATTAGACTGTCATCACACAATTTATGTATAGAAACTGGACGGTACGACAAAATCGACAGAAATCATAGGGTATGTACAAAATGTAAACAGGACATTGAAGATGAATACCATTTTATTTTGGTGTGTAATTTTTATAGAATTACGGTTGAAATACATAAAGAAATACTATTATAATCACCCAGGTGTTTACAAACTTGTTCAGTTGCTCCAGACAGATAATATCAAAGACCTCAATAATTTAGGAAAGTTTCTGTACCATGCTGGTGTTATGCGGGACAATTAGTGTATTACAGTGTTCCTTTTGCTTGTCCTCCTATGAACTGATTAGGAGTGATTTCTATGTATATAGTTTACAGTTACATTTATTTTCTTATACATCACCTGATTGTAATTGTTATTAATGCATATAAGCCGAAAGGCTTTTTGTTGTGAATAAATATAATTACTAAATTAAATTACATCGTCTCTGTATAGAAACAGGTCGCGACTATAATGTCTCACAAGAGATCAGGCTGTGTTCTAAGTGCAACACTGGTCAAATTGAGGACGAGTTTCACTTTATTCTCATCTGTCCTCTTTATTCAGACTTCCGTCAAGCGTATATTAAACGCTATTATTGAAAAAAAACCCTCCACTTTCAAACTTATCCAACTGGTGGGTTTGCAGAATATTCGTCAGCTACGAAATTTTGGCATATTTAAAAAAAAAAAAGAAAAGAAAAAGCTACACACAGAAGGGACAACTAGCTACTGTTCATGGTTCATCCACATACGTATACAACTTTCTTAATTTTTCCGTTTATTAGTGTTTTGTTTAAATTTATTGTTTTGTTTTGCTGTATTTTTCACTATATGTCATACACTGTTATGTATTATATGTACCGCCAAACATTGTATTCTAAAAGTATTATGTTACCTATAAGTGTATACTTACGGAATAAATGAATTAAATGAATTAAACCTAGCGACAATATTGTTAAGTCGCGTAATTTGATTGGATATCTACATTTCTTCTGTAATTTGATTGGTTAACAGTTATTTTCAAATTTCATGTAGAGTGAAATTTTGCACTGCTTCGACAGTCTAGTCAGAGCCGGCTAAATGACTGAAGTTTTTAATTTAAACGAAAAACCGTTTATTTCTTCATATTTTTATAACTTTGTTTGCATTTAGACATCATACGGAATTACCGTATTTATTGTATTATAAAGTTTGTTACACTTAAAAGGTCCTAATAACCAAGGCAAAGTCGCAAGAGCTACTTTTGAATTGTATTATTTTATAAAAATTCAAAAGTAGCACATGACATGGGGAGATATGTGTATGGTCACTTTTGACGGATACTTAAAAATATTTTTTCAAAATTAATTTCGTTTAAGATAAAATGATCAAGATATATTTACAATAGAAAAATAATTTCTACGTTGAAGCCTGTTTAAAATTTTTATTATAATTTGTATAAACATTAGTTTTCACATCAAATTCTGGTTTTCCTCTAACCGCTCTATTTTAAGCTATCTAATTTTATCTTATTTTTTCATTTTACAGTTTTTCACATTTTAGCATAAAGATATTTTTTTTTAAATTAAAAATTTGTTTGAAATATTATCCATGATTGATAACTTATTTTGTTTTTTCAAGTTAACGTGGTTAAATATGACTGATCAGCTGTCCATGTCAAGATCACGCCCGCCGTTTAAATTCTTTTTCGAACCATAGGAATTTATTTTATTCAACGGAATTGGCACTTTAGTTCCTAAAACAAAGAATATACAGTAAGTATAAGAACTGGCTGTAATTTTTGTTGGTTGAACAAATAATGAACCAGATTTTAAAACTATCAAATCTACAATAACTGCTTCGCAGTTCATTAGATTTTCTAGTTTTAAAATCCGTTTTATTACCTGAGGAAACCAGCAATAAATTACAATCTATTCATAAATATTATAATTTTTATATCTCATTGTTTTTTATCTATATTTTAGCATGCTTTCTTGACTTTAGGATAAAAGGCTAACAAAAAAGTTTTTAAACCACTTCAGAAAAATCATTGTTGTTCTTCTATTCTACTTCGTTTTATATTTTATAATTCAGAGAGTAATGTAAGTTTAATTTTTCAGTTTTTACATGTTTTACCAAATTAAAATGGTGCCTAACATTTCATTTATAAAAATACACCCCTGCGTCTCGACCGAGATGACTTCACTGTTGCAAGTTATTAGAGGTTTTGAAATGATTGATAGGCATCAACAAATGTAATTTAAATTGCCTCTCAAATCCGATTTGATTGAAAATGTTCATCCATTTGGTCAGTATGAAATCTTCTACACATCTTTTGGTTATACACATGCGTACTATCATAGTAAGTAGCTAGGTGCCCCTAGCCTTTTAGTCAAGCTATGCCATAGGCGCAAAAAGAAAAAAAAAGACTTAGGAGTTGTTTCTAATCACATTTATATATCAAACTGCAAGGAATGACAGAAACACACATTTTTGAGTTCTTTGATTATAAAACTATTATTTGGTTCTATAACGTAAGTTACTGGTGTTGTGGTTATAAGACTGTTGTAAGGCTGTATCTTTTTCACCTTCAAGAACACCTGTGATGCTAGAAAAAAAGGCTAAAAATGGGAACTAATTAACAAAATACGTACGATAGAATAAACGCAAAAGCACGTTACAATGATGAGTTAATTTTTTATTGTCATGACGTTGAAATAAAAACAATATTATTAATAATCACTATGTGATAACTAACTCCATCAAGTCAATGTCTGGCATTAACTTTCCTTCTCATTTTGAGTGTTCATGACTAGAACCTGATTTATAGACCATAAACTTAATATGATTAATATAGAAATATCATACAAAATACCCAGCAATTCATTTAGAATAATTTTCTTATGTGGTTTCTTCTGATGCAACAGTACGTGCTATAAACTTTTTCTAACGTTAAGAAAAAGGATTTAATTGCTTAAAAACAGCTGCAACAATTAAAAATGATATCAGAGACATAAGTGGTATTCTGTACCTTTTTACTTTTATGTTAAAATTCCAATATTTGAATAGCCCTTTAAATGCTAAAATTTTACTTTTATTTATTTAAATAAGTACTTTTTTAAAATGAATGTCCCTTTTTACGTTTGTGCGGAACAATAGGAAAAAAACGGAATTACGGGAAAGCACAAACCACGTAATTCTACATTCAACGGAAATGAATGTCATAATGTATCACGTGATACATTAGTGAATCCATTTAAGATGGCGGGTTGTGTACTGTTGCTGAAATGGATGTCTGGAATCCGTCAGGTTGTACAAATTGTTGGTTTCCATATTCAGGTTGATATTCTATATTTGCATCGCTATGTGGATTATCAAATGACTCGTAATTATTTTCACTGCGTGCAATTTGACCCCCATCCTTCAAGTCTTGTGAATTTGTCACGTTATATTGTTTTTCCTGTAGATTGCCTCCCTTTAAAACATCTGTTCCCATCGGTAGATAATTTGTTAGGGAATCAGACCGCGTTGACTTATATTTTACACGATCTAAATCCAGTAACATTATATCTCTCATTACTACATGGCTCTCATCATTACTAGAATCATTATTTACGGTCTTACTCTCTGCTTGATTCTGATTCTGAAATGTTTTAAAACTTCCTGGAGGTTTTGGAAATGAACTGTTTCTATTCTGAACATCTCTGCTTGACTGCGGTCTTTCTCTGTACATACGTATGTGATCATAGTTATCATTTGGTCTGGTATGAAAGTCTACTCGAGGCTGAAGCCGAGGTAAATATGAATATTCTTCATTTTGCCAATCTTGTAAGAGCTCATTACCGACAAGAGAACTGTTATCATTGATACTATATAGCCTAAATATCTGCCTTCTTCTGTACCTGAAAATAAACATTTATTAATTTATTCTATTTTTTTAAAATCTAAGCAAGCTAAGACTAAAGAGACGCTTGGATTCGAACGCGCAGAAATATTGAATTACATCTACTACTGGACTCTCATTTTTGGAAATGAACTGTAATATGTTATCTACATAGTGATGTTAACATAAGTTGAATATGCTACATCTGAATCGCGAGTTGTATTTTTATATATTTAAATCATCAGAAGAATAGTTATGCCTTGGCTTGATATCCATATATTCTATAATCAGCAATAGAATAATTGTATAATCAGTATTACTTTTAATATTTGATAAGATATTGTCCGAGTTTCTTTCCTGTTTGTATATTGTGACATGTTCTTGGTTACTTTGTCTATCAGCAAATACATGTTTTCAGTTTATTACAACGTTGTTTTAAGATGTTACATCTGCATCTACATCAGTTTGTTCATTTAAATTTCTGGGTCCAATTTAGCGTTTATATTAGCTCTTAATGCCAGGATCACGTCACTTGCTTATGAATATACACATGACGTCATATATCTGACTCTCCCATTGATAGCATATTAAGATTTCTTTTAAGATTTAAAAAAGCAAAACATGATTTAAAGACATTAAAATGTAAATTTGATATTATTTACAAAAAAAAAAAAAAAACTAATCATGACACACTTGTCTCATTATTTAGTTTGGTTTTGCAAAAATTTGAAAGATTGTAACACTATAAAGGGTAATCAAACTTCAATTGTGTCAATAATAAAAAAAAAGTACATGTACATCGATTGTTAAGTAATTAAGTGAAAGGTAATTAAACTGAATTAAAGGAAAAGTGCTACTTTCTGTAACTAATTCTTTTCATCAACATGTAAAAAAACGTATTAACTTTAGATTCATTATTTTCAACTGTTTGGCTTATGTTTTTTATCTATCAAACTTTTCGGTCTTAGTGTCACTGATGAGGAATGAATTTCCGCAATGTGCACATCTGGCACATCAAAATTTAACTGGTATTTGTGTTACATATCTACTTACTTTCTGTAAAGGTTTGCAGAAATGATTACCATAACAACCAATAGTAACAGAAGAATCACAACAATAGGAACTAAAACGTAAACTGAAAAAATATGCAAATATAATTTTATTTTATTTTGTTTCATTTAAATCTTTAAACGTTCGACTGATATCATACACACACTAAAAAGTAATATGAAAACTAAAACAAGATCATACCAATGATACGCATACAAAATTTTAGAAAAGTTAACTTTGTTTAAATGGATGCACAAATCGAACAAAGACGATATAAGAAAGGGAAACACTGATAAAATATATTAATGTAATTATAACGTGTTTTCACAAGAGTGTATTTGTCCAAGTGTTAAAGTCAGGGACATAGAATCTTAGATTAAAAACAATGTCATATACCACCATTATTTCAATGCGAGAAGCTTTTGGACAAGTCTGTTTTCGGCTATGTGAAGCAAGGTGAAACAAAAGATAACATTTTATGATAGTAAGAAAACGCTTACCTAATTCACTTTGAGAGTATGTTAATGTGTTTTCTGTTGGCATTGGTCCCTGCAGAAACTCTACCAGTCGCTGGTGGCATTGCTGTGATTGTTGGCGCCTTGTCTTGGGTAAGTTGATTGAATGGTAGACGGTGGTGGCTTTGGTGCTTGAAGTTGGTTCTGGTGTGGTTGTCGTCTTTTCTTTCATTGTGCTTGTTTTTACGGTCATAATTTTATCAAACGTTATGGTATGATCAAAATAAAATGATGTTTTAGTTGTTGATGTTGTTGGTTGTGGTGTTGTTGAAGTCGTTGCAGTGGATGTTGTTGTTGGTTTTTGTGTTATTGTTGTTGTAGTCCTAGGCATCGATGTCGTTGTTGTTTCTAATAAAAACAAAATACATTTTACATTTTACTCTTACAATCTTTAAATAGGACGATTTATTTTATAATAAAACCATTTAAATAGAAATGGATTGATTGAACGCAGATCACTGTCTGTTTTCAGAGAGATAAACTGATAACGAAAAACCTTACAATTTTAATAAAACATTAAACATAGGTTTTCCAAAAAATAGAATAGGACGTCGTTTGTTTTTTAGAGATCATAACAGCCGTAACTACAATATTATTTTAATTACTAATTAGTTCACAGGCGAAAATCATTTATTATAAATTTTGCTCTTCAGAATAACGGGTAATAAAAGTGAGAAAATGACTAATGACACATTTTCTTTTTCTTTCTTTTTTCATAGTAACAATTTTGAGATGCCTTTATTACGTTATGTTAATATAGGTACGTTAGGCTAAAATTAATTTGCATTTGGCCTCAAGTCGATGTTGGATATAGAGGTCTCCCACAGGTTTTCACTTTTTTCTTGGCATATTTTGAGACTCATTCTTTGTATTAAAAAATATATACATACCTAACTCTTCCACACATAAGGAAGGTAACTTTAAATTACAGTCGCGCAATGCAAAACCATAGTTAGCTGTTAATGCTAAACATCCTTGTAGGCCAAACACGCCCTCATCCAAAGCTAAAACATTAACATAAAGCGTTTATTTTAGTTTAATACAACATGACATTCCCCTTAAGAAAACAAAAAATCTTTGATTTGTGACAATCGTAGAAAAAATGAATAAGAATTAAAGTTTTAATGATATCATATAATATCATTAAGTATTTATAAAACAAATATGAAATAATAACAGGTTGGTAGAATTACTGACAAGGTAAGCATATAAAATGACAAAATAATATCATACTTGTAAAGTTACTGCTTATGGATAAGTTTTTAACACCATCTTAACAACAGTAAGAGAAAAAAATGTTAAAATTAAAAAGGCGTGGAGGGTTATTAAACTTCAAAAGTTTGGATACAAGACAAATAAAACAAAAGGCATAATGCCATCCAGTTCTTATTACTCTTATGATGTTTCTAAAATATCTGACAGGTCATCATGACTGGGGTATAATTACGACTTTTGAGGGAAATTGCACCCAACTAGATAACTTAATCAAAACAAAATATCAACTGAAATAAGTGTTGTAATAATAATTAATGTACGTGTTTCCGCCTTTTTACGCTACTAAAAAGTTATTGAAAAGGTGTGTGTGTGTGTATGTGTGTGTGTGTGTGTTTGTGTGTGTGTGTGAGATAGGGGCAGATAACTAGCTCAATTAGAAATGATATTTGACAATAATGAATACTACTTACTAGTGTCCCATCTGTACATATATCGTCTATGGTAAGCTGACCAGTAGTAGTTGTCCGGTATAATATTAGCAATTCCAGCGGCATTGATGTCCAGTCTGTGTGATATACGTCCACCGATGTCAAAACAATACTTTTTAGCGTCTTCCCATGTTGAGTTGTCAAAATTATAAAACACTGGATCTGCCATAATGCAAAATGATACAAATGTGTATAATTTGTTATTTCAGGTCGAAGGTTCAAAACCAGACCGGGTCATACCCAAGATTTTAAAATCTGAGATAATGCTTCCTAACCCGGCGCTCGGCAGTACGAGGACTTCTTTTCGGCTAATTCGTCCAGTGCCGGGATCATGTCGCGGTAACTTTTTGAATGGTGCGCATTTCTTCGGCATATATTGACTCGGTTAGCTAAAACCTATTCGCCCCGTGTACAATACATACCAAAATTACACATAAGCACACAAACCCGAATTAACAAATTTGTTCTTCGATTAATTTTAAATAACTGTTGTCGCGAATGGCTGAAAAATTGTTGATAGGATATAACCAACCTACCAACCATGCGTTTAACTGAATCCTTTGTTTCACGTTAAAGTGTCTGCATAAATTTTGACATATAAACATTATTATAATTATTTTTTAAAGAAATCGAAAAAAAAGAAAATGATTGACTATACCTGTTGTAGAGTTAACAACACAAGCAAATCCATGTTTATCATTGCAGTTTTTAAATGTTAAACCAAGTCTATAATCTTCATTCCAGTGCACAGCAATACAGGAAGTTTGAATATCCCCAGAAGCTAAAAATAATCACAACATTTCATTAGTCCACAACAGTTAAAGAATGTTCTTAAATGTCTAAAATGCCTAAATGAGATGATAAACTTGTGGTAAAGACCAAAAATACTATCGCGCCCGCTTTATGAATGTTGTTTGATTAATTTTTTTCTCAACATTCTGCTATGCAATAAAGTTGTAGTGGTTTTTTTTTTAAATATTAAAGCTAAATTTTTTTTTACAATTTGTACTTTCATAAGCTTCAAAAACCTTTAACGAAAACTCTTATGACCCTAATTTCTTGTTCTAAATTTAACACTTGAGTTATTATATTTGTGTTTATATTTAAACTTACGTTTGAACACTTTGTAATAGGTAACATAATAATCCGTGGAGGTCGGTGTACCACCACAATCCTCGTAACTACCTTCCCTACATCTAATATTACAATTGTCGTAGTTTACGTCTCTCAAATTAGATTCTGCTGTCTGGTTCACACAAAAACAGTTGTATTCCTAAAATAACAGTAAAATTGAAAGATTGGTATCTAATCAAAACGAGTCAAAAAGCTTTATGTCATTCAGTATGCAGGGAAACTGTCAACAAATTGAAATTGCAATTTCGTTAGATTAAAAGGATGGAATTAATAAAAACTAGTCAGAAATCAAGGGAAGCTGTAAACAAATGGAAAATGCAATTTTGTTAATGAATCTAAAAATTGCTTATAAATAATCATATATATATATATATATATATATATATATATATATATATATATATATATATATATATATATATATATGATTTACAAGGCTGACAAGAGGGTCTAAACATATCAGAGATGAAAATAAAAAACAAGGTAAGTAATAGAAATACTAAAACAACAATGAATTTTAAATGAAGTCCTAGATAGCATTGGTAGTTGAACTGATAAAACGTTTTTAGAAGTCATTTAAGGTTTAGGTTCAGAATATCAACAATCGAATTTTGGGCAAAAGTGGTTGTAAGAAGAACCATAATAATAATAATAATAATAATAAGATGATGATGAAGAAGAAGAAATAAATAAATAAATAAATAGTTCATTACAATCCAAATTACTTAGTAAACCCGACGTCAATTTTGTTTTTGTGACACGGGTAAAATGTTTATAGGATCAAACCCTGTTAAGGACAAGATTACCTCATCAAGATTATGTAATTACTTACATACAAAGCATATCCAAAAGTGTCACCGCATCTAGATGCACACTCATTCACATCATTATTGGCTCCAATTTTGAAGTGTTTTGCAACTCTGTCCAAAAGTTGTATATTTACAGCATGACAACCTATACCATTTTAAAACATGTAAATTATTATAAGACAAGGAAACAATTGATGTAATTGAAACTCTTAGTATAGTATAAAACAATTAAAACTGTTTTTTACACTAAGGCGAGTAAAGTTGTTGTTTTAAAACACTCGAATTGCATCGTTAACCCCATGGTGGTCAAGCAGACGGCCTATCCTCAATGAAAACGGCAAAAATAAGTTTAGATAACGTGATTATAAATGGTGCACCGAGTGAAATATTTGAGACACAAAATGAAATACTTTATGCTCAAAGATTTAAAAATTTACCCAATGTTTAGAAAAATTTCGAAATATCATTAAAGAGAACCTATAATTTCATTATATTAAAGGTAGTTTTAGGGTTGTCTGACGTTTGTAACTTATGTACACAATAATCAATAATAATAATTTAATATATAAAGAATACAAAATCCGCTTATATACGAGTTAAAATATAACTGGTTAAAGTAACTGGGCGGTTTTTGGAACTTTAAAATCTGTCATTAAATGTTGCTTCATATTGACATTTTTAGATAAGATAGTAACATTTTACTAATTAAAAATCTACACTCGAAATTAAAATTTTGACGTGTTTTTCTTGGTGTTTCTTAAAAATTACTCAATTCAATCTATTTACTTGACATAGTTTATTAATGTGATCATACCATCATTGTAGATGAAATTACTTCTCAAAAGGTAACTATCGATCCAAACTTCAGACGCGTCTGGAATAACGACGTCATTTCCTGTTAATTTAATCTGGCAGTTCCCGCCGGAAGTATCACAAACGTCTGCTTTCTTTGCCATATTGCACATTTCTTTAGCCTCCTTCCATGATGTTGGGTTCGTGGACACATGGAAATGCGAAGATTTTACTAAATAATTTAAGGCATATGATTAAAAATATGCGATGTAGTTTTTATAAATAATTATTTTACCGATATACACTATTTCAATTAATGAATTAGCTCTGCGACTCGGGGTACAATACTGTTTAGAGCACCTTTATAATTGCATGTTAAGATGAACTTAAGAACTCTAAAAAGAACAATTCATATATTATATTTTAGAATAAATATATACTCCAAATTATTTTGCATTATGATGAAAAGCAAATTGGTTTGTTTGTTTACAATTTTGGACTAAAAAAATCAGAATAAATGGGAAAAACCAACTATTTAAAAATTAAATAATGAGACTATGGAAAGCCGTTTGCACTTCATATTTCAAAAATACCTTTAACTATTTCTTTTTTTTTTCATTTTAATTATCACATATATCAATAAATAACGTAGCTTTGACAGGTTAATGGTAACTGAAACATTAACTTACCTTCCAAAGACAAGTTTATCAGAACAAACAATAAGAACAGCATTTTCGTCTCGACCATCTTTAAATTGTTTGTTTGTATATAATACGCCATACTTAATAAGTATATATTGTTATATCACTCCTAGTCACATCCTGTAATAGACAACTTCCTCCTGTTTCCGCTATTCATAACTACGTCACTTATGAAACACAAACATATAGCGAATACTTCTTCCTTATGTGACGCGTTAATGGGGTGAAAATTACTTTACTTATATCTATGCACCACCGCTATAGTAAAGTGCAATATTGTATAGTCAGAGTAACAATTAATGGTAACTGTTTCTTTGAAGATCTCATTGGAAGTAAATTAAATCTCGATCTCTTTGACCAAACATTCAAAAGTCTCAACTTATGGATTAAAAAATCTCTGAGATTTTATCCTAACATATTTTGTGTGAAAGTATTTAGTTCCTTTCCCGATCCAGCCTCTTATTTAATATGAGACCATAAAAACCGATGCCCCATGTCACGGCAGGCGCGGCACGTTAAAGAACCTCCCTTAACATTGCCCTAAGCGCACTGCAAAGGTTAAAATTTCTGCCACTTCACCTACAGCTGTTGACGTCTCGCCATAAGTGAAATATTCTTAACTCGGACGTAAAACCCTATTAAATCAATCAATCAATACCATTTAATAATTTGTGCTTTAAATACGTGTTTCTCTGGTCATTTTGCATTCCTTTCAGTTTGTAGTTGCGTATGTTGGTTTGTATAATTATAATGTTTTTAACCATACTTGTAAGATTTCGTGGGGTTTTTATGTAATTGTACAGCTAAAGCTTTGGTCAATTTTTGTTGTTCACATTTTTGGACACTTGGATGATATTGATGAAACTCCGAAACTCTGATATTTTGGTTAGTATAAATATGCTTTTTTAATTTTGCTTCTATGGTTAGTGCTTAAATGACCAAACAAACACGTTGATTGGCTTTTAATATATGTATTAAAGATATATTTGTAAAATTTTGTTTCTATTCTTGCTACAGTTAGATTATGATTGTATCTTCTAAACATGACCTAATTTTTTATTTATGATGGATTTTTGTGATAATTGGAGATTTCTGTAATTGCGTTTACCACAATCACAATTCTAGCCATTATTGTTGTATTTGATGTTATTGTTGTTGCTGTCGTCTTTATTGTTAGCGTTATGTCAAGTCCACGCTATTAAGCCGTATTCCTATATCAGGTTATCGGTCCTGAATACTACCTTACTTGTGAATTCCATAAACATTAAGAAATTATGTGTTTTAATCCTTGTTTTATGTTTGTTTCAAAATTTTCTCTAATGCATAAAAAGATATTTTTTGTTGTGCTAAGACGTTTTAATTGTCAAAAATTTCAACTGAGGCGACTTTTAAGCAGCTTTAACAAATGTTTTCCTGTGATTCGTAAACAAATCCTGTTCTTTTTGTAGAGTTGTAATAATGGTTTTTCTCTTTTTACTTTAAGTCCGCCTTTCAGATGTTTTTGAGTCTATATCAGACATTTATTCTAATAAAGACTGTTGCTTCACTTTATTTACAAATACTTTCCGAAAAATATTTTGAGAATTTAGTTTATAAAATGTCAAATTGCTTATGCTCTGTTATAAACATGTTACTGTAAAATTACAAATATTCGTGGGGAATAAAATTTCGTTATTTTTGTGGTTACTGAAAACCACGAAATTAAATGTCATCGATAATTTTTAATTACCATTGCCCTAAATAGGATTTATTTTTTATATTCCACGAATATTTCTACCAACAGATTTTTTAAAAAGGCAAAACCACGAAATTTCAACCGAACGAATGATTCTACAGTATATATCTTTCAGTTACTGTGCGATTTAGTGATCTTTCATTTTTATTCATCGTTCTAATAGTACATAAATGTCATTGTTCCGTTATAGATAGATATAGGTCATAGAGACTTAATTAGTATGTTGATTCATCTAATGTAATTATTAATTAATATGAGTAATTTTTAAGGAAACATCTATGACAAACTAATTGAAAACTATGTTAATGAAGAACAAGTCTTACTGATTGATTGGTTCAGGAACTCCACCTATATTGAGAAATAAGTCTTATTCACATAATTATATCGGTGAATGAGGTATATTTCTTATATTAAAATGATAATTTAACGCAATATTATCAAGAAGTTAATAACTTCCTAAATTACTGGAGATGTTCATTCAAATGGTCATTATGAAATCTTACGTCTTAAAATTTATGTCAATATTCTTCAAAAATGTGAATATACTTATAGGTCAAACATGTAGATCTATATGTATTTTTGTTTTTTCACTATGAATTCTGAAAAACTTCTATTTCGAGATTATCTCCCCTTAAATTACTCTTTATAGCGTAAGTCAATAAACCCAATGGTGGTCATTGATGAATTTGGGTTAACCTCAACATGACTGCATATCATTTTTGTACAGTAAATATCAAATCTTTAGCCATTTTAGATCTTATCTTTTATATAAATAAATAACGCAAATAAAACAAGTTAAATTAAATAAATTTTATTTATACCAATATGAAACACAAATTAACAAAGCAAATAGCACTATTGAAGTCCTGTACCTGTGTCTGTTATTATAAACGTCCATAATGCCTCTTATTACAGGAAACAGAAGCCGAATTATAAACTGTGTGTGTGTGTGTGTGTGTGTGTGTGTGTGTGCACACTTACATGTACTTATAATTATCTATACAGTTTTGTTATTTTGAATGATCGTGTATGTAACCAAACTATTATGTGATTTTTCTGAAATTTCAATCACGAATATTTACAAATCTTTCATCGTTTATTATCAAGATAATAAAAAAAGTTTACTCATTGATATCCTCTTGTAAGCTTAGTAAAAAAAACATCTTCTTTATTAAATATACAATCTTGTATTTTTTAAAAGTAATTCTTCAAAAATAAAAGGAAAATTATATGAAGAATATATTTTATAAATGTAAGGAATGTTTTCAGTCTATATTTTCAATTATACAAATATATACATGGTATACATTAAGCAAATATTCAAAAAATCAAACGTCTCAGTCACTGGTAACATACACATATATACATCTATTGATAAAATACCTCTATATTATTAATATATTTACTAAAGCAGAACATTGTAGATTTGGTTAAGTATTTTACTATTTAACCAAAATCTGTTGAATAATTTGTTCAGAATATTAAATTATTATACGAAAGAACCAAAATACTCGTTGACTTTTTTCTTGCCAAAAATACTATTTCATCATGCAATCAAGCTTTTAAAAAAAATTCTGTTGAAAAAATGACATCTTTCATTGAATCATAATTTCGCTGTGCTATTTTTTTAAATGAATTGTTCTATTGTTATTCACTATTTAACATCATAGTACCTTAGCCAATGTTTTCAAAAATCATATGTTGATGTCAGCGTTTTTTTTAAATTTCATATTGCAAGAGCTACTTCAATTAACATCACTTATGCTAAACTACAGGAAAAACTATATTTATTAGTAGGTAGAATACGAGGTATGCATAAATTCAAACTGTAAGAATATCGTCTTGTTTTGAGGTTTTAAGATATTTTGAGGTAATCAGGTTCAGCATGAATGTCAATTACCTTTGCAAAATAAACCTCTCTCTCTCTCTCTCTCTCTCTCTCTCTCTCTCTCTCCTCTCTCTCTCAAAAAAAAAAAAAAAAAAAAAAAAAGTGTTCAACATTTCAGAAGAAGCTTTTTCTTATTTCAAACACAAACCTACGTTTTCTCTCTTTAATAGTAACAAACATAATTGCTTATCATCAAATTATGTGCATTCTGTTAAACATATTTGCAATATATTTTTATCTAATTAGAATTATTTTGAGAATCGATATACTAGTTTATTTGTTACTTGTATAAATAAAACATACTCATAGCGCTATGTAAACCTGAGTATTTCATTGATATATCAATTTGTGCATTATATAAAATTAAACACAAATACAATAAAAAAGATAATTAGTTCTTAGAAAAGTCGACTTGGTTCCCAAGCGTAATACCTTTACGGTTATGTTGAATCGTCAATCGTAGCGGACTTTTGGATGTTGAAAACGCTTGTGACGCATCCTTGCAGAACAAAAAGTTTTTGCGTGTACAATATTCTGAGAAAAAAGAAATATAGGTCCACACAAATGTTATGAGCATCAAGAGATATCTCAGTCAAACCTAACTAAATACAAATAAACTAAATTCTTGCCTACTTCAAATTCTACTGGCCGTTATGTATGGATCCTTTGATTATTTTTACACAATTGACACTAATTACTGCAAGTATATATAAGTATCTTTCTTGTAATTAACAAGAAGAATATAAAGCTTTTTTACTACTGCTTTTTTTAAAAAATTTTATTTAAAATATTTTCTTTTTTATACTTTATTACCTGAAGTCGATTCATTACTATTAAATCCTTCTGACAGCTTTTTACGAAAAAAATACAAGTGGGTGTTAGAATTCTATCTTAACAAGAGTAATATCAATACAGATTTTTACTACATGTATTTATAATTTTTTTAAAATTGTATTTTTTAATTTTTGTCTTTTTTTATACCTTATCACCTGAATTAAAAATGAACAGTCGATTCTTTACAATAAAATCCTTCTGACAGCTTTGTACGACAAAGCATACAAGTGGGCTGTTAGAATTCTATTTTAACAAGAAGAATATAAAGCTTTCACTGATACTTTTTTTTATATTCAAAATATTAATATTCATTTTTTTATACCTTATCACCAGATTTTAAAAATGAACAGTCGTTGTTTCACAATAAAATCCTTCGACAGCTTTTTACGAAAAAATAACACAATCAACCAAAACCAGGGTTTTCCATCAGCTAAATCTAAACTAAGTTCTCTAAAAGATACCAACCGATTTATTTTTCATCCCCTGTATAAAAGGTGCTTTACACATCCACTCATTCAAAAAGCTTTATGCAAAAAGTAAACATGTGTTATCACAAATGCTTTTAAGGCTTTCTTTGATAATTGTCATATTTTTCAGATAAAAGTAACAATTTTTTATTTTAACCCCTCTGTCTTCCACGTATGTATGGCCGAGCCTGTGTATCTCTATATATACATGTTAGTTGTCTTCGAGAGCCGCAATTCAAAGAGGAACAACCTATTCCATCTACTTGTGGATTCATCATCTAAAATGATAAAAGAGTTTAATTAAATTGTCATATCACATGTTTTTTTTATAATTGTTAAAAAATCAAATACCAAAAATGTTAAAAATTTATTAAAGTTGACTTTATAGGCATTTGCATAATAATTTAATATGTGTAATTCTTACTTCTAAAAAATTTGCTATATAAAAACTGAATTACTGCTATAACAAAGACGGTGAATTATTAAAAAGCAGGTTTACTCTCCGGTGTAGGTATATCTAATTTTCAGATATAATTAAATCATCTTATATATATATATATATATATATATATATTCAATTTGAAAGCTTTACTCACAATTGTGTAATGGTTACATTGACTTCTATCGTAGGGCGTTCTACAACCGTGTTGTAACCTCTGAAAGACATCATTTCCTTCTGATCCCCAGTTATTAACAACGGACGTCAAGTCTCTTCTCTATAATAATAAAATCATAATGAACTTAGTATTCATTAATATTGAAATTTTCAATATGTTACGTACTGGCCTGTATCACAAGTGACTTGTTGCCCCAAAACTACAATTAACGCAGCATTATAAAGAATAAAACATAAAGTTTATAGTTATTTATAAAACACAAACATACTTGTCAAATTCCAAATCACAAGTCCCGAAAAAAAAACAAAACCTGTGAAAACTGTCCAATTCAGTTTCACACGTTTACTTCCATTGAGGAAAAATGTTAATGTAATAAAGATATTCATCCGACAAATAGGAATATCGGTTTCTTTCATTCAAAAACATAAAAACATTTTTAACAATGCAAGAAAATATCTTATTTTGATATCTATAATAAATAAATAAATAAATAATAAATAATAATAGTGAAACAAACAGAAAATTAATAAAAAATGACAAATATCGTTCTATGAGACCGATTGCTTTAGAATTTTGTTTCATGCAGGAACACATTATGTTATTATTATGATAATGTTTCATTACCGAGTCTGCCTTGCCAAAATTAGTGTAGTCTGTAATAGGTCCTGGATATTCTATATCGCATCGAATCACGTAATTTGCCCATTTCTGTAACTTTGCATCCCAATTCTTTCAAAGAAAAGAAAAAAATTCATTTTTATTCACAAAATGTATTTTGATAAGTAGTTGTATACTGATGACAGCCTTCGTAAATGTTATTCAAATCAGTTCATTTAAAACTATACGAAAACCAAAACATTAAGGTACAACTTTACACATAAAAGGAAACAAGTTTACTGCATACCGGTTAAACCAAATTTCAATTGTACATTAAAAAAATACAAGACATCCTCCAAAAATGCAGTATTATTTGTTTCAGACATCAGATAGTTATCGATGTAAACCTTACCAATTCTGCCAGTCCTTGTATTCTTCGTAGGTTGTTGTGAGCATCTGTAACTGCTCTTATTTCGTTGCTGCTCATGTAACCAGCTAAAAAACACAAAAATATCTAATAAACAGATTGCTGATGGGATTAATTCAGTAGAGATGACTTAAAGTTTGAATTTTTTGTGTTTCCTATTTTAACCATTACGAGACTGTGCAAGTAAGAAACAGTAAAACAAGTTAAGGACGGTTCAGAATAAGAGATTCTCCAAAGAAAAATAAGGAAGATATATACGGACAACGCCTTATTTTAATGTTGTAATTAAGAAAATAAATAAATAAATATAATAAAGTTATATACACAAAATAATTTTAAAGTGAATTAAGAACTTTTTATAATTTCGTAGTAGGTCTAAAATAGACAATGCCCTAAAATGTACAATCGTTCACTAATCTATATCAATATCCTTGTACTTATAACACGACGAAAACTTAAAAAAGAGAAATATAAAATATAAAAGTAACAAAGTGATGAATTAACGTATTCTGTAGCAACAGAGGGGACGGAAAATTACGAAAGTTCAAGTAAGTTTTTAATGAAGGAAATGTTTAAAAATTCGTCTGAAGCAGATCAAAAACATTAATCTATGCTTGATGACATTTGACCTATGACCGAAAAAATTTAAATTCTTATGACTTAACATCACTCTTAAATATGCGGAAAGTCAATCATGAAAAATTTAAGTTATGGGCTTGATATTGCAGTATTCGCACTCTATTTATTTAAAATATCTAATAAAACAAACATACCAGTCCTTGTCCATATAAATAATATTTAAATAAGTTAAAGAAATACTAATAAATTTTAACCAAAACAATCCTACGTTGTTATGCAAAGTCGATAAATATAGTCAGAAAAAAGTATTACCTTGATATCTAAACGAAAAGATCAATAATAAAACACAAACATACCAGTCCATGTCACAATCGCAATCCCCAAAAAACAAAGTAAAAAATTTGAAAACTGGCAAATTTAGTTATACACGTGAACTTCCATCAAGGAAGTGAGGCCGGGTGCTCTGGAAAGGTAAGCACTCCCTGTCTAGCTAGCTTCACCCGTCACGTGCAAAGTCAATTTTGAGAATGAAAGGAACAAGAGACTATGGTAGATAAAATATATCCAGTATAAGTCTGAATACAGTGACTCTGTCGCTACGGTTTGTGATATACAGTATTGGAGATAAAGGAAAAGCGACCATTAGTGTATTTGTAGAAAATTTAATTGAATTTATGGAAACAATGACTATAACATTTGGTTTATGACCTCGCAATTACTACCATGATCCCCTTTATCAACATATTTCTTTCAGTCTCCAATTAAAATTCTACCACTGCAAAATTTCTATTATTATTACTATTATTGCATGGAAATTCATGTATTATAAACATACTCATACACACCACTTGTTTCACAGCGCTGGCATAATAATCTAATATTCTCGGCTATGTATTTTATTATTCTCTTTAAAATGAATTATTTTTCATTATACTTTGGATTAAATATGTGTGTTTTTCCAATGAGATCTTTAACGAACTTTTCCTTATTGTGCTTTTAATACTTTAATGCACCGTTAGAAAATATTATCTTTGCACATTTTTTAACTTACCGTGCATATACATTTACCATATAATCGAGATATTTAAGATATTTATCGGTATTTACCGCCATTTCGTACGCGGAAACATATACCTTACAATATTCTAAACGAATTTGACTATTTCATTGTTTGAAGTATAATTTATATCATATTATCATGCAAAGGTTTTACTAAACATATACTTTAACCCAGTGCCAAATCTACAAGAAACAAACAACAGTCCTTTTGCATGCATAATACATTTCATCAAGTAAAGATTTGGTATATTTACCGTGTTACATTCAGTAAATGATTACACTATAGATTGGTTTATCGATACGAAACATTCAAAACACCCTAGACACATTTCATAGAAACATACGATGAATAAACATGCAATTTATTTAATTACAATATACATTTAATAAATCTAGATCATGTATTCATGCTATATAATAGCGACAAATTCACATTTCACATTAAAATGCACAAAAAAAAAAATCATTTCAAAACATAAAGCGCGTGCAAACGATTATTGATAAACAAAATATGTTTCTTTAAAAATCCTTTAATAGAAATCTCTGTTGTCGTATTTTTGAAATGCAGTTATTCACATGGTGTATTTGTCTTGAATATTTCTGTTTAGCAGTTTGTTTAAGGGCAAAAAAACCAGCGTGAGAAACTTATTTAATGTTTGGATAATCCTGATATGATAACAACTGGTTTTTTTAAATTAGGATAATTTAAGAAAACATCATTGCCCTTAAATTCACTGAAGAAATTAATAATATTGTTTCCTATTATCTTTATCTGTTGCTTTTTTTATCTTTCAAGTTTCAATAGGGGTAAAAAAAGAGACAAAATATTTGAAGTTAAGCTATATAGGATGGTAATAACTGTATTGATATAGGATTTAGCACTCTGTATTTGTGCTAAAATTGTCTAAATCACTTTATATATTTTAAGCAATATAATTATATATAGACACTTTGTTTGCTTGAGATACACTTACACAAGTACATATTTTATACGAAAATTCAGAAATATAAACTACTAAGACAGTTACATAATTATATGGTAGGATTTGCGTAAATATCTATTTATATGTCCACAAAGAATATTTAGTACTTATTCATTCTAAAACTGGAGTAATATTTAGTTTTCAATTTTAAAATTATATTAAAATTATTTGGATACATATAATTTTTGAACTTTGGATTCATTAATTTTCAACTGTTTGGCTTATGTTTTTTATTTATAAAACCTTTTGGCCCCTAGTGTCACTGATGAGGATTGATTTTCCGAAATGTGCACGCATGGCACAGCCAAATTTAGCAGGTATTTTGATATATATAGACATCAAATGTTAAAAATTATTTAACAACAGACAACGCATCAAAATTTAATCACAAAAAAGAAAATCAGATCAATTAATTAGACATGATTAAACGATAAAAACCTCTTAACAAGTGTTGTTTATTTTTGGATAGAACGGACATTTGAAAGTTGTTTCCTAACCAATTCACGTAATTATTTTACATTCATTACTTCCTGATAATAAATCATTAGCGACAAAAGTTCAAAGTAAGTTATTCTTTTTAAAAAAAAAACACTAAACGTTCTGAGTGGACAGGTATATAACTTTATAGAAGGAAATGAATAATACAAGAGAAATATAAAAACAATATAAATAGGTGCTACACTAATGACTAAAGGAGGGTAACTAGCTATAGCATCTGTGTATACAATGGTGACAAAATTATATAAACATTTGTAAGAAAACAAAACAAAAATTATGCAAAACAAGGAATAGATAATAAGCAAAAATAGTGACCTACGAATACAGATTTCTACAATCAACAACCTCTACTGTGATAACCAATCTGTTATATTTTCATAGCGAAACAATCTAAGGACTTTTTATTTTCAAAAACAAATCCATCAATGTATTTCAAATGACAGAATTGAGGAATATTAACACTTGTAATGTTTTATTAGCAAAATTTAAAAAATACTTTCAAATATATTTCGGGGGATATGTTACATTGAAGCCATTAATGTAACTTATCCTATGAAAAAAAAAAACACTCCACGAGTCAGGAAGTGCATATAAGTCCTATCACAACATAAATAATTAAAAATTATTTATCAGTCGGCTGATGGGTCCACTTCCCTTGAAATGTACAGTTTTCTAAATTCGAATAAAATTAATTTGGAAAAAAATTAATGATCTCTGTAACAAATATTGACTCATGCGTTTAATAATACAATTACTCATTCTGCTCAATAAACAGCTGCAAAGCAATATCAATGAATTGAAACATAGTATTCACATGATAATAAGTATCGCATTCTGAACAATAGCTGGCTCCGAGTACTGACACTTACAAAAATATAAAATATTAGTAATAATGATGAAGAACAACAGAAAACAAATATAATCAAGTAATTCTACAAGAGCAACAGTGTAACAATTAAAGTAAGAAATATTTAATCAGTCACCTTGGTTAAATTACATTTTTTATTGTTTGCTAGTTATTTTCTTGATTTTAGATGATATTAGACAACAAAAGTTATAGATCTAACTGACTTATATACCCCAGTTATTATCAGCTGGATAACTGTTATCATATCTGTAACTACAGGGACAACCTGGAAATCAAAACAAGTTAAGATATAAAAAAAACTCTTTCATTAAACAATATAAAACCCTTTTTCAATGTACTGAAAGGATTAACTAGCATTACTGCACTTGAAATCAACCGTTTTCAATATTCGATGAGCCTTACCTATAAACCAAATATTGCAGTCAAGGGAGTTTATTTGCTCGAATTTATAAAATTATTTATTCAATAAATTAATATATAATTTTTGTATCTTATTGCATGAATTTAAGCAATATCTATAAGTACGTTTTTGTGCGTCAAAATCTGTCATCTACAAATAAAGAATTGCATCATTAATGCAAGCAAAAACAATTGCGGGTGGATAAAATGAATGGAATCATAAATCTATCTAATCCCTTATAGCTAAGTAAAATAAGCATGCAGCATGCATAATATGTATCAAGCATCTAAGGAATGCACGAAGGGATTTCTTCTTTTAAAAGAACTACTGTAAAGGGGAATAACTAACTAAGGAAAAGCATTCACAGAAAAATCCACGCATGCTTTAAGCATCAGCAGATTTACTCAACCACAGACTTGCCTCCAGTTTGCTGAGCTTGTGGTCTTCTTTGTCGTCTTCCTCTTTCTCGTTGCCGTTGTCTTTGTCTTTCTCTCTCTCTTTCTAGTCTTTCGCGCCTCTGCTGCTCAAGCAACTGTCGCCTTCGTTCTCTGTCTAACTCTTGTCTTCGTCTTTGTTCTAAATAAATCCTGTCATCTATTGTGTTTCTAGGTGCTGCTATAAGTCGACGGCGCCTTTCTTCTTGTTCTCGTCTTAGCTGTTCATAATACCGTCTTCTTTGTTCATAAATATCGTTCCTTGATACTTGTCGTTTAACTAAGACAAAACAATTACTAACACTGCATTGTTTAATATAATCAACTTACGATAATATACCCTTTGACAAACACCTGTATTTGCAAAATATTTGATGGCTTTGATATTTGCATTAAGGTGCACTTTCAGATAAAATGATGAAGCAACATGTTTGAACTTTTCTTTCAAGCTAATAAACATATGAATCTCATGTGAAAACGAGTTTTAAATTTTGAATTATGAAATTAAATTATGATTAATCTTGTGGTATATGTAAAGTGTAAGTTAGATTAATCATTTTCCCGTATGTGGAAGTAAAATTTTCTTACCCCTTCTTCCAAGCATTTGGTTTTGCGGTGCTGGGTGGTTACGATCATACCGTATATTTTTCTCAGGTAGTCCCTGAGCTTCTAACTGGATATCCTGAGCATTTTGCACATCCTTTGAATCATGTCGGACAACAATATCAGCAGATGGTGCTTCAATTCGTCTTGTAACCGCTGGTATGCGTTCGGAGTCTGGAATCCTTACACCTGTAAAGGAAGTTATGAGAAAAAAATTCTAAAAAGTTTAATGAAAAGCAGAAAGTATTTAGTAAGTCAAATAGACTTTAGACAATATATAGAAAAAATTTATTTAATTACGCTGTATAAAAGTCCAATTCAGATGGCTGATAAGTATTATTTTATTGAATGTTTAGAGTTTGGTCGCCTACTAAAATGAGGTCTCTTCGTTCTTGTGACGCTTATTATTCATTTTCAACAAACATTTGACATGCCATTGAACAAAAAATTGCTTGCTGATGTGTTTCTTTATTCATAAAGCAAAATGTTACACAACCTTGTTAAATCTGGAACGAAGACTGTCGCTAAATCATTAAAATAAATCTTTTTTTAACAAAATTGTTCGACAAAAACTTGTTTTTTTTAAAAAAAAGGATAAATATCAGATGGCAGAAATTACATTACTACATTATACAATATGTTAAGCAAAGTGTTTAAATGTCTTACTTTCTGGAACTAACACAAATACAGCTTTAATCATTGCTTTCTTTCCCTACCGTGTTTAGATATTAAAATGGTTTTCATTTTATTTACCCTGTAATTGATATAATTTAAACACAACCATAACGGCTGATGTCCAAAGTAACTTTGAAAAGAGGTTTTATTAGTTAAACAAGTGAACTTCCACCAGGAAAGTAATTCGAGTGTGCTCCGGAATAGTTAGCTACACCAAAGATCCTTGTAAAATGAATTTTGATAAACAACAGATTTGTCGAACAATTTTGTTAAAAGGATTATTTGTGAGTAATTTACTTGGAGTTGATAGGAAACGATTATCTTTTGAGTCGATTATATATTTAACTTGATAATATTTTGAATTATATTTTTAACTAGATATGTTTCTTTGAAACAGATGTGTCGTCTGACACTGCATAGTACAGTCGGGTCCCGATTTCGAGGGATTCAGTTTTGAGAGGTACTCAATTTTGAGAGGTATTTTTCAGGTCCCAACAAAATTTGTTCTTAATTCTATATTAAAAAGGTCTCAATTTTTGGAGGTCCTATTTTGAGAAGTATTTGATTTTGCAAAAAAAATTTGCAGGTCCCAAAAGCTAGTAATCAACTGATTTGGGACTCGATGGTGAGAGGTATTGTCTCACCTATTGTTGTAAGCAGCCATTGTATCAAATCACACCTTACATTTACTCAGGCATCCAAGTGTGTTAAGGTGTTTTTAAAATATGGAAGTGATTAATAAATGTCAAACTGAAGTTAACAATATAAAATGTATAAGTTAATTAAGTTCTGCTATAATCACTTTGTCAGCAAAACACAAAACTGATATCATATGTCGTATTCCCTGCATACGGTTGTTATTTTGTTCTGGGACCCAGTCTACCTAGGAGGATAACTGGATCAGAACATTTCACTGGTATAAAATTAGGACAAAACTTTTGAAAACAAATCCAAATGAAGGACATTTTTCCAAATGAAGGACAGTTTTTCCTTCAAATCCACAGCACTTATTGCTCACATTTCTTGTAAAAATCAATCAAAGGGAAATAATATAAAAACGGAACAAGATTGAGATGTGGTTCTTGTGCATTGCACTTCGAGTCATTGCCAGAAACATGTACACCAAGTTTGGAGTCATTTGAACATACTACACTAAAGTTATGCTCCGGACAAGAAATGCTCTATAAAAATCAATCAAAGGGAAATAATTCAAAAACGGAAAAAGATAGAGTTGCGGTTCTTGTGCAGTGTACTTCGAGTCATTGCCAGAAACATGCACACAAAGTTTGGAGTCATTTGAACGTACAACACCAAAGTTATGCTCCGGACAAGGAAATCCGGACGCCGCAGACGCCGACGAAAGTAATCCCTATATGTCGCCTAGTCAGGCGACACAAAAATGATTTAACTTGACAATATTTTAATTGACGCTGAACTTACGGACACATCGGCTTCGTCTACAATGATATCCACTTGGACAAACAGGACACTTTCCTTTTCTACGATGTAATTTTTCTTTCTCAGCAAATTCCTTTCTAAAAAAATATTACAACAGTTAGTTAAAAGGGAAACAACTCTTAAAGGCATGTTAAAGATTTAAATACTGTCGTATCGACAATGATGTCCTCTAGTTGTATTTATATTTCAGGGACCAACCAAATACATTAGTTGTTCCACCAATGATGTATTCAATTATTAACAAGTCTTTAATAAACTTTAAAAAAGGACGTCAACAATACAAGACGTGGTCTGTGCCGAGAAACAAAGAAGGACTTGATATTGTAAATATAAAAGTGTTATGCATTTAACAAGATAGATATTCTTATGCATAAAAAAATTATTTGCACAAGCTAAATTTCGCTAAGTTCGAAAAACTAAATTACCAAGCCTGCAGTCCAGACCAGGCCGCAGCTAGCAGTGATTATCGACTACATCAAACCCTATATGCAGGGAACCAGATGGCCTAATACTGAAAAACACAAGGCTGCCACAGAGAAAAAGTCTGAGCCAAGATTATACCGAATAATTATTTTTAAACGGTTTAGCCATACAGCATGTTGGCTTGGTGTAGTAAGGTAAATGTGAACTGTATTAAAAAAATAGAAGAAAGATGCCTCTATTGAGTGGTCTAAAACGCGCACTTACGTAACACAGCGATTCTAGGTTCGAATCTCACCCGGTACAAAGCCAAGTGTTAGTGTGTCAGCTCATTTTCCAAAGATCTTTTTTTCCGTCTATTGCTGCAATTACAACACTTTTTTAACCTTTTGGCCTCCCCGCTTAGTGAAAACTTAAACTTCATTGTTTGATTACCAGATTTTAAACATGTTTTTACAATATAATGCACCAACAACCTTGCATATATATGTTGTACAACTTTAAATTTCTACATTCAATTGAACATTAATTAATTCTGTTATGCCTCATGTATTTAAGATAAAGCTTCAATTATATTGCTATAGGCTGTTACTTAGGTGTTAATATCTATCTAAATTACATAATCAGACATCTTAGACAGTCTGGTTACCTGATTTAAACAATCTCAATGTTAAGATGTATATATTTAACACTATAACTACTTTCATCGTGTAGTCTGTCTATTAATTGATATAAGTACTTGTATGCAGTGTGGTTTTATTTGAATAAAAATTAAAACTTCATTTACATACGCGTTATGTGTGTAATATTAACTTAACACTTAACAGAGAATATTTTTCTACATAGTTTTAAAAATTTGATTTATGTATTTTGGGAAGTAAAAACTGGTAAAGTGCGATATATATCATTGTTTGTTTTTTAATTACAATTATTTCCAATAAATTATATAAATAGCTTCAAACTGCTGTCTTATAAATCATTTTAAATCATTCTGGATTATTATTTAAAGTTATAGAGTGAATAAAAAAGCATGAAAAATCTAAGAGTCTGTGTAAACCTAACACAGCAAAAAATCTCTAGACGTTCTCTAACGTTCCCTTACGTGGCATGATTTACTAATACATTATATGGCATATATATATAAATATATATATATATATAGAGAGAGAGAGAGAGAGAGAGAGAGAGAGAGATATGGTTGAGTCAAGGGATATCTGAGAGTTAGAATGAGCAAATATTTAACAAAAATATCTGTTTGATGTGTCAAATGTGCATATTTCGGAAATTCATTCCTTATCAGTGACACAAAGGGATTAATATTTGTAAGATAAAAAAGGAAAACTAAATATTTGAAAATTGTTTATCCAAAATTCCAAAATTATATGAATCTAAATCTATCAAAGAAATGATTTGCATAAGGAAACAAACCCCATTAACTAGAAGAGCTACATGGCTTATTATAAAATGTTCGTCACTTATTAGAACAACTTTTTTTCTCTCCTGGAAGGACTCGTCGGTAGATTCAATTTAAACAAGTACCTGTCGTATGAATTATTAACTCCATGACATATTTAATTTGCTATCTTATTTATGAGGTATTAATACCTTTGTTTAATTTCAATAGATATCATGATTTTTTCAATGATTAAAATTTATGACAGGTTGCCTACATTTTTCTTTTATCTGAAATATCTATTAGTTTGTTTTTAAGCTCAAATTCAACAGACAATAAAAAGGGTAAGAATTTGGAAATATAAATACAATTGTTAATTTATAATACAGGGGTAGGTTGTATTTCTATCTAGTCGAGTTTGTCACCTGAGCAAGAAAAGGTTTAATATCTTATTGTTTTATTTAACGATAACACATACGTTTATACACCCTTAACGAAATTCTACCACCTGGCAGAATTTGACAGGCATGGTGTCTTTACTATCTGATAAAATATGACAGCCTATAGAGATTAATTCTTTATTATGTATTCCTAAATACTGTCTTATAAATGTTTCTAAATTATTACACAAGTATAAAGAGTTTATCATGGAGTATGCATTGAAAGATTTCTTAATCCTTTTTTTATGCTGACTTGACACAAAATTAAATATTATTTGTTTTCTGAAAGAATAGAGATTTTCCACTAAACATTAACTGTACGACACGTCTTGTTTTAATTTATTTATGATTTGCAAAGTCGCAATTGACACACTTAATCACTGATAATACTAAATTGAAGCTAGAAACATAGTTTCATTAACAATATCGAGTTAACCGTCTTGCGTGTAGACGTATAAGCGTGATTACGTTTTGTTAACTACCGCGTGTTATAAAAATTCGGGATTTTGTTTATTAAACAACACGCAAACGCTTCGAAAACGTAAAATCTAAATATACACTATCACCATACACCCATTTCCTCTTTTTGACCTAAAACACAGTTTTAACATATTACTTATAGGTTAAATTTATTCCCTAATCATTTGTTCGATATAGAAGTCATGATACTATTAACTGTTTAAATCTGCCTTGGGCTTATAAGCTCTCCAGGCCGTAGCTTATCCCGATTTGTTTAAGTCTGTTTCAAACCTAAATATTAAAAAGACTGGTGCTTTTTCCGGTTTCTTTAAGTCTGTCCCTAGCTTACAAGCTAACCATATCAGTGCTATTTCTGGTTGGTTTAAGTCTGTCCCAAGCCTTCATGCTTACCAGACCAGGGTAAATCCGGTTTGTTGAAATGTGTTCAAGCCTATAGGCTAACCAGACTAGTGCTAATACAGTTTTGGTTAGGTCTGTACAATCCCTATAGGCTAACCAGATGATCAGTGCTAAACCCGGTTTGGTTAGGTCTATACCAACCCTACAGGCGAACTGGATCAGTGCTAATCCCGGTTTAGTTATATCTGTACCAAGCCTGTAGGCTAACCAGATCATTGCTAATCCAGGTTTGGTTATGTCTGTACCAAACCTATAGGCTAACCGGATAAGTACTAATCCCTATGTTAGGTCTGTTCCAAGCCTATAGGCTAACCAGACTTTTGTAATTTCGGTTTGTTTAAGTTTGTACCTAGTCTATCTGCTTACCAGACCGGGGTAAATATGGTTTGTTTTAGTCTGTTCCAAACTAAAGGCTAAACAGATCGGTGCTAATTCCAGTTTGGTTAGGTCTGTTTCAAGCATATAGACTAACCAGATCGGTGCTATTTCCGGTTTGTTTAAGTTTGTACCTAGCATATAGGCTAACCAGACCGGTGTTAACTCTCGTTTGTTTAAGTCTGTTCCAAGCCTATAGGATCACCAAACCAGTGCTTATTCCAGTTTCCATGGCTTTAAGCAACTGAGATGAAACGTTAGTCCAAAACAAGATTAACCATCATTATAGATAATAAGAACAATTTATTAGACAGCCGGATAATCCTCAGAATTAAGACATATAATGTCTTGCTCAAGTACGAATTAAGGGGCTCGAACTTAAGACCCTTAAATTATGAATCTGTGATCTAAACCATCGAGCATGTGTCTTCAAGTTGATTACATGTTATTATGTCTCGTTTTAATTCACTTAAGTTCCTTTTGAGATAAATAAAACACTTAGGATGTGACAAAATGGTTATGTATACTTACGAGGGTTTGTAAAAACATACTACATAATACATGCTTTTTCGTTTACTATTCCGAAAATGAAGAAATGGACACTCTGTAACAGTACAGCCTACACTTTCTGTGTCTCTAGTTGATAGCTAAAACGAACAAGTATATTAAACAAATTACTCAATAAAATAATTCTAAATATTATTAAAATCTTAAAAATAAAATTAAAATCATATGACATAAATTTATTACTCATTTTTATAAAACTATTGATCGCGTAGTAAATAATTATAGAATTATTCATTCTTTTATGTAAATTTCAAGTTAGCAAAACTTCAAAATATTGAAATTTTTCAGAAAGCAGAATTAAGCAACAGAAGTATCAGAAAAATATTTTCTTTATCAAACTTGATCAAGGTACAAGAGAGATCTGATGTTGCCGGGGAAATTAGGCGTAGAAATCATGCTAATCTTATTCTGAGTCCACAGTTTCTTTTAATATTTACCTTACAATGTATTCATTGTAAACTGACCGGACAAGAACTTTTAAACTCTGTTCTCAGACTTTAAATTTTGAGAACGCAAATTAAAGAAAAAATTAAGTCATTTTCTTTTGTGTGTGAGCATTTCTTTATACAACAAAAATATTTGATGAGGGCGCGTTTTTATTGAGTGGGGTTCGGGGAGTAGTTTTGAACTAGGTGTTATATTCTTTGTTTTCCTAGTTTAAAGACAACTATCCCACTTGCTTACCACTCTCGTTTTAATTTGGAAATAATAATGTCCCGTATTATTTTACATAATATCTATTATTAATGATATTATTAAATGGTGTCGGTCATGTGTACTTGCTACATGGTAATTTCTTCTGATGCATAAATTTAAATCAAGTTGACTAATTACTTAATTACATGGGCAATAAATTTTTACCTGTCATGTCTTATTTCTATTCATAATTTAGAATTTAGAAGAAAAATGTATTTCTTTTGTAGGAAATAGAAAGAGATTGAATACCAACACTGACAATGAACGTATTATCATCAGACTTGCACTTTAACATATTATGTCAAGAAAACCAGTTATCAATGAAAATTAATCAATTAATTTTAACATAGCACATCATCATATGAAGATCTTTGAACGATGTCAAGATTCGGTCCGAAGCCATTATGGTTCCTGTTAAGAAATATAACTGTATAATTGTTGGCTCATACTTTAATGCTTTGTTGTAACAACAAATCTGATTCAGAGCTTGACAAATGCCCCCAAACAAAATGTTATTTTAGGAACACCCTAATTAATCTTCTGTTAACGTTAGGCCACATCAAATTAGAAGCTGTTTATTGTAAAAATAATAATGCATAAACTAGAATTTGTACGCTGAGATTGTGAGCAAACAATATCTCCCTTATACCTGAAATAAGAATGTACGAAATGGTTAGATATGGCTATAAACCGCTCCGACGTTGTAATTGCATTACGTATGTTTTATTTTCATCATTTCTGGACTTCGCATATTTTTAATTTAAAATTGTATAACTGACATTTTTTCCATTTTAAACAAGTCTCTTACTTATTAAACACAGCTACGATGTTAAATGCTTTGAACGAACACGAAAAACCCCCAATGTCAAGTGGGTGTCTTCAAATATATATTTCCTTTTCCCCTTTATAATTTTAAAGGTATCTAATTTTCTATCTTATAACAATTTTTAAATTTTTATATATAATACCTTCAAAGATTGTTATATGATATAGAAATATAAAACACTTTTTGAATGTATTAGTTATAAAAAGTGTTATATAATATTTCTATAATTATGCAACTTAGCTATTAAAATTGCACTACTTCTCTCCACAAATTCACTCGTACAAAAACGTTTTTTTATATTTAACCCCCTCTACCATTCCTACTTATTCCCTTAAACCTTTTTGTGTTTTTTTTTCAGTGCTGTATGAGGGGAAAATATCGATACGAATAAAAGTAAAAAAGTATGACAATATTTGTATTTTCTGTGTATGGAGAATTAATTAAAAACAAGACATTCGCGTTTACTGCGGGTTTTTTTCCTCAGGAAACCTGGTATGTTGAGTACGAGTTGCGTAATACATAACATATATATATATATATATATATATATATATATATATATATATATATATATATATATATATATATATATAGTAAATGAAATAAAAACTAAAACGTTTAATGTTCTTTATTTCTCGTATAACAAATGCATTTCCAACTAACTACTGACAACAAATTAGTTTTGAAACCTGTGAGCCTAATTTAATTCCAGTTTTGAATGGTTTGCTCCAACAAAGAATTAACTTAATTTTAAATGTCTCAAATTTATATGCTTTAGCTGTAATGTTTTGTGCATTTTATAGGATATGAAATTTTAATTTACACACAGTAGGACAGATTTGGCACTGTCTTTTTTTTAAAAAAAAACTATTTTAATCAAATGTCAACTTATTATGCATAGGAAACAATGTATATATCAAATATGCTAAGGCTAAAATTAGTAAATAAATAACACAATTACCTGCTAAACTTTGATGTGCCATATGTGAAAATTATTCCTTTTTGGTAAAATCATAAAATTTTTGACGCTATGGACAATTAGATAGAACAACCAAACAAGAGAAAAACAAAAAATGATAATAATGAAAAAAGGTTGAAGATGAGCTACAAATAAAATTATTTTTCACTTTTTAATGAACACCTGGGTTATCTGTTTCATAAAAGGTGTGGGTTTTTTATACATGCATTTCAGATAGATTAGTCTATTTGAAAACTTTTTAATATATAGAGTATACTATGTGGATTTTTTTCTAGTTCAACAAAATTTATGTAACAATATTCTAAATAAGGTATATCACTGAAACATCTGTTTATCTAACAAATGTGTTCCTTGATTTATGAAATTACATGTTACACTCTTTTGTACACTTATACAAAATTATGACAATGTGGGGCCTATTTAAATTCGTCTCACGAATATTTGGAATTCCTAAAATTGCACAAAAATTGAAATTCCTCTCAACTCAACTTTTTCAAAGTCATTTAATATAAATATAAAAAACATTTAATTGCAATATTATCATGACAAATGCCAATGGTGTATAAAACAAAATTTCAATTTTTAAACTTTATGTCTACATTTTGAAACCCAAAACCGTGTTTCTAAACTTTCTATTTTTGGTTCTTTTTTGACACCGAGATGACATTTTTCATTAGATAAGCTCTTTCTTCTATAAGTTACCCTTTTTTCTTTGTATAAAACTATTTTCGTCTCATATTATCTATGAAATCTTAAATAACATAAATATACTTTAGTATTAACTTAATGTTTTTTAAAGAATACATACAGCTCGACAGTCTGCATTTTGCAGCGGGTAAACCTCACCCTATTGGTGTCCAAGAACAACATTTGGTAAAATCTATAGGAAAAAAACCATTTATCTTTAGATCTTTAATGCTGCACCTACATTAATGTTCCTTAAATGCCAAGTCTGTATAAAATACGACACTCTCCTGATTTCATAAAATAATGACCGAACAACCGAAAAATGTGGCATGCAATTTGGTCGTAAAATGATTTATTATTTATTATTTATCATTTACAGTCTAGATACCAATATTGAATCAAAATATATTAATTTTTTGTGCAATCTATATATATGGTAAATCATCAAATAAATGGGATATATATTAAATGAGATATACCTCATGTTTGAAACCAGAGACATATTCCATAAAATTCTTAAGAAAGAAAATGTAAAGTGTGAAAATTATTGACCTAGATAATTCGTTATCAGGTGTAAAGTAGCTTGACATTTAAAGGTCGTTAATGAAGAAAGAAAATTCTCATTTATTTTTATCAGCTCAGCAGTTTTATGATCAAATTCATTGGCACTTTCTAATGCAAACTGTTTTAGAATTTTTAGAATAAAAAAGAAAATTGGTGTGACTTGACAGCATTAAGGTTTAAACGTGTGTAATTTACACCTTATTGAGAGAAGTCAGGTTCAAGGAACATAATATACTTATAACATGGTATCATATGTTCTCTATTCAGAGTTTGGTTTCATGGTGTGTCTTTTTATGCATGTAATACACATTTAAATTTATATATCAATGTTAAATTGTAATTTGAATAGTTTATGTGGTGTCTGAGTTAACATGTCTGTTTTTGCACGCAAATATTTTCAAGTTTGTTCCTTTAAAAAATTACATTAATGCTATTATGATGTAGAAGTTAACCATCATATTTGCATGTTTATTTTGTTCACCCCTTTCGTATATATATTGGAATTGTCTTCTGTAACAACAAAAAGTTGTCAGCTTTTTTCGAGCTCTACACAACAAAGGTGTCTTTTAGACTGCATCAGTGAAACTTTGCAGTTGATAAATAGCTGTTTTACATCTCCACTATGAGCTTGATAAAAAAAAATATCTTGGTTCTATTCAAGTGCTAGGTAACCGAGAATTTCAACAACAATCTTTGACTTCTGAAGCGGTCATGCCCATCCAGTTTACAAAGATTACCTGCAAACCACATTATTACTACAGATATGTGTGTGTAGGTTTGGTGTAAATCTCTTGTTTCAAAAATCAAAATACTATTTAAGGAAAAGAAAGCCTTCAATTTTACGATTTTTAATCAAATGGACAAATTATAAGCAGTTTCGCTCAAACATTACAAATGAAGAGATAATTTGTGAACCCAAGTTAAACAAAACCCTTATGTAGCTTAATAATTTAGTATAAAACGTTGACATTTTTATACCGTAGATTTGTTTTTTATTATTTTGTCACAGACCTATTTAAAAGCTTGGCATAGCATTATGTAATTTATGCAATTTGATAATGATTAATATTTTTATATCCGGTTGTCAGTCAGACATTCGTCAAATTAAGACTTAAAACCTTCCATCTTTAACCTTTTTAACGCGTAAATCTGACATTTAGAACGTTTTTATAAATTGCTGGCACATTAATTAGTCAAGAAAATTTATATTTTTTTTTCTAAACATGCAGATATACGTTCTAATTTCTTTGGACATTTTTGAAACATTTATGGCATTTTAAATTCACATGATTACTTAAACTTTGTAATTGCAAAACTTTTTTGTTAAAAGAATTAAATTTGAATGACACGACAGTTAAAAGATAATTCATTAACATTATCTGAACCTTGCATCACGAACTATGAATTATATAGATGCTTACGTACAGTGCAACAATGCAAAGATGTCTAATAGGCTTTATCGTCTCTCACTGTCGGTACGATCTAAACAAAAATTATGTTAGTAGTGCAATTAGAAAAAAACAAGTTAATGTGTTATAAGCAACTGATATCAAACAACAATATTGTAATGTAATCCAAAAGGTCGTCGAAAAGAATGGTATGAAAATGTTCAAATATGTTAACTAGTGATGTTTTAATACAAAAATATAAAAGCTTTTATAAGCATTGCATCGCAAATATATTTTTAAAAAGGTGTTCAATTATGGGTCATTAAGAAATGGGGTTAAAATTAAAATGGAAACTGGCACTTCATTTGCAGTAAAAGTCAATGCATTTCGAAAAGAATAACTAAAGTGATGTCATGTAAACGGCATTGAAAACAGATTAAACTTTTTGGCATCCTCATAGGCACTGCATTTAAAACAAAAATATGTTAGGTATGTTCATGTTTTTTGTCACAATGGTAAGTACAACCCCCAATCAAAGGTATATATACAACTCATCTAGAAATTATGAGCATGTAAAAGCGTTTAATGCTAGAATATGAATGAAGAACAGAAATTATGAACATGTAAAAGTGTCTAATGACAGTATATCAATGAAGAACAAACAATATTATGTAAAGCATAATTAAAGTGGCCTAAGTTATTGATATGTTGTTTTCTCACACTTGCATTAATTTAACACATTAATTAAAGCAACACCCTATTAACCATTTTGTTATTCGCTACGAAAAAGTACATGTATGTCACAACAAGAGTAAGCTATCACTTACTGAGTAAATTGCATTATCTTGATTATATTGTAGGAACTGCATCTAATGAGAAATTAAAACCGCATAACTATTTATATTTCATAATAACAAGTTAAAACTCCATCTCACTGATTATCTATCAATACCAGTCCATCTCAGTTACAATATATAGCTACATTTTCAACAAGTATGCATTAGTATTTTCCACATTGTAACCTTTCTATTATTTTAAAATACGTGTAAAAATGCACGGTTACAAGACCCTATTTCAATCTCCCAGAAAAATACCGATGATATGAGAGATAATGTCCAATTAAACCACCATTTAATTCACTTAGTCAGAAAGGTTATGCACAACTCGGCATATCAACTCATTAAAACCCTCTTTATTTTGATATACAGGTATATCAGTCTTATCCAGTTACAAACCAAGTGTTTTACTTGCGTGACAAGTAAGTTGTATAAAATATTCACGATATCAATACTCAGAAACACGAGTGGTATGAGGCAAATGTTCATACTTCTTTGCTCGAATAACTACAGCAGAGGAATACATGAAGGCTGTAATATAACCATTTTCATTGCGTTATTTCGAACTTTTTAACGAAAATATAAATCAAAGCACTGGAGGTGCCGTACGAACAGAGAGCATGGAAAAGCAAGAGGCTTTGAAAGTGAGTGTAGGTAGTATTACAATCTGCCTTATCTCATTCCATTCCTATGCGAGCAAGGTTGTAAAACACCATATGGAAGGGGAGTAAGAATTCATGACTGGAAAAGTGTCCATTATATTTTTTGTATTAGTGTTGGCAAATTACCACATTCAGAAGAGTCTGTGCTGAAGCAAGGTCCTTTCACATTCCAAGCATTTCTCCAAGAAAAGACAAAAACGTTCATACGTAACATTTTTAATTAATTACACAAACAGAAAGATGTTTTTATGGTGTCATCAATCGTTATATTTCTCAATAACGACAAAACGGTTCCGGGACATTTCGGCCCATAAAAAAACGGACCATGACAATATCGGCCTATAGCCAAATCGGCCTATAACAAAATCGGCCCATGAAATAAATGCCTTTATCAAAGATTGCTACTTTTTTCGTTTATTTGCATTGTTGTGCATAAACATGTGTTAGTATTATTATGCTTTGAAACATGTAAATTTCAGTAAGTTTATTCAAAGCAATACAAAAATTAATTCAAATTATCATTTCTTATCAAGTCTACCACTAATCTATTAAAACTCAAATAATGGATTATATATATCTCTTTTTTTTTTAAAATGAATAATTTAAAGACAGGAAGGTGTACCTATACTTTGTTTTAATCTTAAAATTTTTTAAAAAATAGATAATCTTAATTATAATCTTAATTTAATATTTGTATTATTATGATGCTTTAATTACATGTAGTGTGTAAAGAAAAATAACCATAAGAATGAATTGAAAAGAAAGATCCTTTTCTTGTAAATATAATTTGTCTTTAAAAATCCTGATACTTTAGTGTTTTTACATAATTGTAGATTCATACAAGGTACATTCAAACTGTCTTTCTTCTACGCTATCTGCACGAACTAGTTTAGATCGATCAGAATCGACGAGTCTTACAGTCATGAGTAACTCTGACTAAAACATTTGTGAACGGAGTGTGTGCATCATTTATAGGTTGATCTAATATGAAATAAAAAATAATAATTTCTTTTAAAAATAAAATTAAAACCAAGGCATAAGTCATGACAAAGTTGTCCAAATTAGGTGTATTAAATATTTTGAATATATTTTATTATGGGCCGATATTGTCATAGGCCAATATTGTTGTAGGCCGAAATGTCCCGTAGCGCGACAAAACAACTACAAATGATGGTTGCAAAAAACTGTTTATGCCGCGAATCAAGGACCATCGCGAATTTAGGACCGACGACGATCTACAAAATACACGCCACCTACCGAGGATTTACCCTAAAGCTTTCCATGTAAACTTCTAGAGTACATCTTGAACAATCGACAGGAACTCGTGAAATCTCTCAGCAATAGCTTTTTCCGGTCGATTTCACAATGCTGCTCTCAAAATCGTGTATATCATTTTTACGTTACGTCGACAAAATTAAAATGTAAACATGTCTACATCAGATACAGGTCAAATTTTGTTGGGGCTTCGAGGAGGGGATGGGAAGGGAAACGAATGAAAACAAATACATTCCTATAAACATGACATTTGCTATCGTGCATGTAAGACATGATTTCTTTACAGCACTTTCCGCAACCTATACTTTTACTTACACGCTCAAACTTCGGGTAATGTTAAAAAAAATATTGCTTTATTTAGTGTGGTTCACTCTTCTCGCCAAAACGCATGCTACCAAGAAATGACACGTCATATAATTCATCCAATTAAAAGAGACCGTTTAAATTATGGGATATCTGCGAAAATGTTGCGAAAATAGGTCTTTGTTTACATAAACTGTTCATGTATTCTTCCGCTGCGCCGCATTGTATCATTTCCACCAAAAGTTTCTCCACAGAATCCATGTATAAATTTTATTTTCAATACCACGTACATTCATCATTGTGCGGTTACCCTCAGCGCGTACTTATCACCCGCAAACTACCGCACTATATTCCACATATATTGCCCAAGGATTTGACATAGCGGCGGTGACATAGCCCGTCCGATTTAAAAAAAAATTGAATTTCTTCACTGACATTAGGAAAAATGTTTCATTTAACATTTCCCTGTTTTGGGTTTACTTGCCCCCATCTATGAACATCTCTGTCACCCTGTATCCCTATCCCATTTTAAAGATATCTACGATTTCCTTGCCAAATGCTTGCGATGTATGTGACAATACATCACAGAGATTCCTCTCTGTTCGTAAAAACGGTTATTCATCATGACCTTAAAAAATTTACTTGCGTATAAAAGTTTAAGTGCCAATCCGAACGAAAAAGAAAAAGTTGTTCAAATCTTGCGTAATCTTTAATTTTATTATTGAAAACTTTTTTTCTGGTATTATTTAATTTTTGTTGAAAAGATAAGTAAATAGAGATTTTTAAAACGTTGTTTTAAAATTGTCATTTTAACCAACCAATTGATGTTTTAGGTTGCACTAATTAATGAATAAAATTAGCAAGCTATGAACAATTTGGCTAACATGTAAGAAAAATTGATGATGAAACATATCTGATTATAATTATAGATTATCACAAAAACAAAAATCGCCATCAGTGAGGTCTCAATAGCATTACTATTACATCATGCAATATCATTCACAATTCACATTAAATGCATACAAACAAAATAACATTTAGAATGTTTTTTATATTTCGAGAAATTGTTGTGATACCATGAATTGCAATTTATATCGAGCCATATCATCAGCTTACCTGAACATATTTACACGTCTCTGAGCGTCTACATCCCCTTCTTCCACGGTTATGTACCACATCTGGTCGTTTTAACCAGGCAGCTATGGCATCCATCATTATTTCTTTTGGCTTATCTCTTTTTCTATATCTTTTATAGAACAAATTTTCGACATAGGGGTCGTCGAAAGGCCGTTTATAAATACATTGTTTTCCCCAGTCCTTCGCAAATTCAGCTATTTCAGGATCCCATTTCTAAAAATAACAAAAATGGATTCATTACTGATATATGTTTTTATATACACAAATACAAGGGTCATATAATCAATTTTAATCAGAATGACGTGTGTTCTTACAAAATTAAATCATTCCTTAAAAATCACTCTTTGAAAAAAAGTTAGAGACAACACTGATATTTTTATAAATATTCAAAGCTGAATTCTTATTTGCATCGTCTACCACTATAAGTAACCAAAACTATATGCTTATGATGATTCGATATCTATCAAGGAATATCCAGTAAGAGAAAAGTACGCCAGTTTGCTTGCAGAGATAAACAAAGCCTTTAGAATTAAAAATAGTCGTTGTGTAAATACGTCGAAGATAGTTACTGAGTCTGTCAAGAGATTCGTACATTGTTATATTGTATAGTTGATAGTGGTACTTAACCCGTACCTACAGGATATGACTGAAAATGTTATGTCTGAAAGGTAGAGTAAAAGACATAAGTTACCAGTAGCCTTTGAATTAGATAACAGACCAGGAGCGGGCTTGTATGTAAAACATCTCTGGAAAAGAGTACAAATAGTACACCTATCCTTATGGGGACTTGGTGGGTGGATATGATTGTTATCGATTAAATGATTGCTCATGGTTGGACAAGCCTTTTTGGGGATTTATTTTTTTTTAAATAAGTGTAGTTTTAGAGACCGTTATAAAAACATAAAGTTATTTAAACATATTAAATATGTATTATCAGTAGTAAATATGCGTTTTACAGTGTTCTAGTGACCTACTCTTTATTGTTTAAATAGGAAATGTAAACAACTATAATTATCTTCACTACAGTTATACTTATGTAACTAATACAGTTAAACAGTTTATAACCTAATAATGTTTATGTGAGTAATACTATTTGTAGTAAAACAGATGACATTTTAGGTAGCAACCTTGCCTTACACAAGCTAAAACATTATCAAATTCCTTTGACACCAGTCAATTTGAAAAAAAAGTTATCGGAGTTTGTATTTTAAACTATTTTAAACCACGAACTGATTCGAAAGCATGACATATCTTATATTGAATGTTCGTTTAATTTCGATTTGAATACGTTGTATAATTGTATAATCATGCATTATTTGGTTTATTTATCAGTAAAGTACTGTTTAAACTATGTTAAACCAAACAGTGGAGGAAGCATAAAAAACCTAATATCAGCACCGATCAAGAATAACTATTTTAATTTTATGTGCATATTTAAGGTACTTTTTCAGACAACAGTAGTGTCGACAAGCAGAATAATACAGAAAAGTTGTAATTATTATTATGAGCAATCGTTAGTGTAACAATATGATCAAAGAAGGATTTGTAATGATTATCTACTAAAAATCATTTCTTTTACTTTGAAAACAACCCTATTCATAAAACACTTATGTAGATTTTTCATAATTAAGATTTGAACTTAATGATGTTGCTTGATAAAATTCAAACAATGTATTTCAAATGATAAATCTTAACACTAATTTTGATCTTAAAGGAAGGGTTTTTTCAACCGTGCAGTATAAATTTCTACTTTGTTTTTGTTTTACGCTAAATTACCTATGACATTGTACCCCTATCAGATAGGCTGGCTTGATTTCTATGTGAATCCTTCTTCAAAACGTTGATATTTTTTAGTATAATTGAACGAATTATATTTTAATCTTTCATGTTCGTTTGAGTAGTTACGATATTTATCAAAACAGATCAAATGATTTGTAACTTTTAATTTATAAGTTTCAAATGTCAAATAATTGGCATTATTTAATGTATTACCCCCTCCTGCTTTCAATAGTATGTCATTGAATGATTGATTTCTTGTTTTTTGTTTCGCCGGTGATTACTCAAGTGAAGTAGTTTCGCCTTAAGTTAGACACTACAGAATGTATTAAGTCTGTAGTTTCTACATAGAGTTACTAGCGCTTATCAAGAATGTGTAACCTGAAGCCGTTAACAATAAAACAAATAACTACCTAGGCCACACTACACAATTTATTTGAAGTATGAAACAAACATCCTTTAAGTGGTCAAAACATTATGATAACTGCTTAATAAAAGGCCAATAACCTCACCTGGCCACAAGGGTTTAATGTCGTCGCGTGTGTCCTTCTGTTTTGAACTCGGACTTCTTAAACACTAAGTAACTACTTGAGTATTTGTTTTTAATTTAAGAATAGGTTTGCATTACTTTTTGTCATCATTTTGATATGCCAAATCTTCTTTGATGAAGGAGTAGTAATGTAAACCATTGAATAGATGATTTAATTAAGAGTAGTGATATTTGATATTAGTTGTGATAGTAGTGTCCATTTCTTTAACGTTAAATAAATTATGATACAGTTCTTTGGCCAATGTCATTTAGACATGTTAGGACATCTTGATCTAGCTTTTGATGATAAAATAGTTGAAATATGAACCATGGAACTTGATCATTGTTTTTATTTTTAAGTTACTTTTCGTTTCTTAAATGTCCACATATAATGAAGTTCTATGTCCAAAGCCTGTCTGTTATGACAAAATGTCTTGATCCACCTTTAAAAGATGAAATAGTTGTAATCCGAACATTCCAACGTGGGTATGCTTTTCTCGTTAGTTGATGCTACTTTCGATCGATCGATATGCATGCTTTAAAAAGATTTTTTTTTTCTTTTTTGCCACTATAAAATCTATTCTTTTTTTAATGTTTTTTTGATTATTTATTTAAATTTTGTTAACCAACGATATATATATATATAAATAGAAAATAGAAGTAGATAGATAATTAAAATCGTCAAAGAATGGGATGTACGATAATATTTCATCAACTGATGTCAGTTTTTTAAGCTCCTCTGGATCATATGACTAGCTAATTATTACGATCAGCATTTTTTTTTTCGCTATATGTCATTACCTTCTACCTGACCTATTATAAAAATATTCATTTAAGCTTCCAACATATCAAATGTTTTCTTACTTTCTAGAAATTTAAATCGATCAGTAACCTTTATCCTTGCAATTAGAACGATTTAAGACAGATATATTTGACACCAGAAATAAGAGGAATGGAGGAGTACGTTTTTAATTATTTTGGATATTGTTATAACGTGTAGTCACAAGAATTCCACGGATTTAAATGTCTTGCCTGGTCAGTTTTTGATCAAGTAGAAAATACATTACTTTAACATTAACTTTCACATTTTGACACGCCGCCGCAACCACCAGCACCACCGCCGCCGCCGTCAACCCCGGAAGAGTAACACCTAAGTGTCGCCTTATGGCATTGCCAGGCTCGACAAAAACTTACATAAATACCGCCCATTAATTTAAAGAAATTACGTTAATTTAATCTTTAACCAATCCCTAAAATTATACTCTAAGCTCTGCAAGAGCCATGTGTTATTGATGATATCAATATTTATTCAAAACGTTTATTATTTTTATTTGAAGTTGTTCTGTAACAGTTCTTCAAAGCAAGAGCTCGGGGAGTTTATAAAACGGATATACAGTCTTAAAAACGATTCATCACTACATTGTATGTGTGTACGGATTGATTACCTCTGAAGAAAAAGTCATGTTTTTAACATTTTTAAATAAAATAAAAGTAATCAATTACTGCGATCAAATCTTCCTTAAACCTTTGTATTACGTAGTTTTAAATACTTGTAACACTGATTATAACTCTACGTTCATAGGTTAGTTTCAAAGTCATTTTTCAACAAGAACTCGCGTTTCATTCTTTATTTATTATAAATACAGAAAGTGTAAGCAAAAATATAAGCCAAATATTTAAAAAGTTGTAAAAATTTGAAAATTTAACCTTGTGTTAATATTTTTTGAATAAATGAATAAAATCTCCATTACCATTAATCGCCTAAGGGTAAAAATATGTGTTAACAAAATATATACGACGGTAGCATTTTATCTTTTGTTTTGGAAGAAAACGTGTCTAACAACAAGGGTTAAAGAAAACATTTCCTGATTTAGAAATTTTTGTCATGATGTTACATAAAATATACATGTATTCTTGGCGATTGTCGTTCACGGTCACAATGTCACAACTGACCTTTCTGAACAAATAAAAATAAATATATAATATATGAAAACATAAATTTAAATTAAAATCAGCATCTTCCCGACTTTGGAGGTGTACCAAAGACGATAATATGGTAGTCAGTGATATGTCTTAACAGGATGGAATTTCTGTCCTAATATACAGTGTAACTAACTCCCGAATCCCACACAGGCAACGTATCAATTTAAGTAGTTTATTTACTGTGTTTCCTCATTCTGTGTCTCCTAATGTTTATTTTGTAGGATGATCAGATTATTAATCAATCAAAAAGTAACATATAGGTGTAATTTTTGAGTAGATAATTAGAGTATCTGTTTAACAATCGATACTATTAACTATCAACTATTATATACCCATTATACACCTAGAAATTTGACTGTCAGCAATATAATAAATAGCTATCCTACCCTCACATTTATCCACCCTGTTTGCTATAATTGATTTAACGTTTTTTATTATAGTTATTTAATATTTAAAGGTATATAATTCTTAATTTCATTCCAGAAAATAGACCAATAAATCACTTACTTTTTGTTTATAAGACGCATTAGTTATTTTTGCATTGCAATTTAATCATATAAATAACTTATTTCAACTGAATTGCTTTAAAATGTATCAAATTTAAAAAGTATTTCTCTCTGTAATAATAAACCGATAAATCCCGGGCTGAAAATAAATGTCAATATCAGTAACTTACATACATGTAGTTGTTGAAAAGTTTATTTAAAATTTCAACCATTTGAATTATGTTGTAAAATTCCGTTTTGAAATATGTTGAAAGGCGAGTCAAATACACGTTTACAGTGTACATTAAAGATATCACAGTATTGTCATCTGTTACAAGAATACGACTGATAACAAATGTTTAAATGTATTATTATTTATAGTTATGTTGCCATGGTGCAGTTACCATCACAGCACTTTGTTAAACTAAATACTAGTATAGGGTCTGTCATGTGACCAGCACGAAAATTACGGTTTCTGAGTATAAGAACAACTGGCGTGTTTATAAACGGGTAAAATGACGTGAATCAACAATCAGTCTTTTAACATGATCGACCTTTACATTTCATCCCTGATGTGATTTCCAGGACATGTTTCAATGTACGGGTATTGAAACAAAAAATTCAATCTCATTTTCTTATCCATGTTCTGTAATGTACTAATATAATTTGTTTGCAGCAGTCAAGCCTGTTTAAGATATCATACTTTATCACACGACACGACATAAAAATTCACGATTCAGTATCATTTATTTATCTGTTTCCTTGTCTTCTTGACCTCATGTTTTAAAACTTCCATTAGCATATACATAGAGTCTTTTGGTTTTCATGATTTGAATGTGTTTGTGTTACTGTTACTTCAATAACAATTTAAAATGTCTTCTTGACCTCATGTTCTAAAACTTCCATTAGCATATACATAGAGTCTTTTGGTTTTCATGATTTGAATGTGTTTGTGTTACTGTTACTTCAATAACAATTTAAAAAATTTCAGATATTATATCAGACTTTAAGTAATCTACTAAGTTTACCAACAAAACTTTGAGTTCGATACCAATCATAGTTACGTGTTTCAAAAAAGACGCCACTTTATCCTCTGTGTTATATGCCTAAAGTTAAGCAACTTGTAATGTGTGATTATAAAATTCTTTTTTCAACTAACCATTTTGCTTTACTACAAGTATAAGTTTAACGTTATATCTATAGATATCGGGGAACTGATTGTTAACAAATATAAAATGTTGGTTTTAATGTAATTAAACGGTAATTAGGAGGAAGAAAGTGAATTTAACTGAAAAACATACATTAAGCAACAACCGACTCAGCCAAGAACTCAAACAGCACAAATAAACGATGAAAACAGCCAAACCAAAACAATACAAAACAAAACAAACTAGTACCGCTGATTATAATAAAATTCCCATTTTCGGACGTGCAGTGTAAAGTTGCCAAATTGTATACTTATAGTACTACTGTGGTCCCTAATGTCCAAGTTGTTTTTACAACAGGTGTTCAAATAACCAAATTTTATAAACTTTATAAAGGTCTTATTTTACCGAACAGAGAACCAAACAATCCTTGCATGTATATTTATTCAAAAATATCAAGAAAGCGTGACATTTCTGATTATTATTATTATTATTATTATTATTATTATTATTATTATCATTATTATTGCATGTATTTAGGTGGATATTTTCTTTAAAGGTAATCCTCACATGTGCCATCTGTGTATATTAATATTTCTTGATTTTCCTAACATTGATAATTTTTTTCTCTGACGCAATATTTGTTTATTATGTTGCTATGACATCGTAAATATCACTGTAATGTCATGATGAACTTCCCGTTTTTTATTTAAACTGCAAACTTGGCAAATTTTTTGTAAAAGAACGCGTTCTTTATTTATTTATTGACTGATTTATTGGTTATAAAGTGTACTTTTGGGGCAGTTTTTTATCATAAATCATAATGGTAACGTGATACGCTTTGGTATAATAAATAAAAGTGACAAAAGATATTTATTGTCGAAAAAAAAATCGAGCTTTTAACCGAACTTTAAATTTAAAAACTCACTGCACAGTAACTAGATAAGTTCTTAGTGTTTAATCAATGGCGATTTAATCAAATTTTGTACCTAAAGGGCAATTAAAAACATTAAATGCATATTATGTTATTTATATGAGCATAAAGTGCCAGTAAAAGTTTCCTTTTGACAACAGCACAAAATCACTTCCCTTCCGCCTCCACCAAAGTTACAAAGTTACAAAACCATTTGATAAACTTTAAGAATATCTTTTTAGTTGTTTTAACTCATAAAAATTAGAGAATTAGTTCACAGTGAATAAACTTTAGCAGAATTAGTTATACAACAACAGAAATCACACAATGAAAATACTAAACAAATCCATTTGGAAGAATTTTTTTTACTAATTCCTGACTTCAATTGGATATCTAATATTAATTACAAAACGTTAAGATGTCTTGAGGTTGATATAGCTTTCAGAATGCACAGCGGTGTTGTGGTTGATATATTTTGTATGACTTTCTTGCAATATGTGTTGTGGTGTTGTGTTTGATATACTTTGTATGACTCCCTTACAGTATGTGTTGTGTTTGATACATTTTGTATGACTCCCTTACAGTATGTGTTGTGGTGTTGTGGTTGATATATTTTGTTTGACCCCCTTACAGTATGTGTCGTGGTGTTGTGGTTGATATATTTTGTTTGACCCCCTTACAGTATGTGTTGTGGTGTTGTGGTTGATATATTTTGTTTGACCCCCTTACAGTATGTGCTGTGGTGTTGCGGTTGATATATTTTGTATGACTCCCTTACAGTATGTGCTGTTTTGTTGCGGTTGATATATTTTGTTTGACCCCCTTACTTTATGTGTTGTGGTGTTGTGGTTGATGTACTTGTATGTCTCGCTTTCAGTTTGCCTAGTGGCGTAGTTGTTTATATATACTAGTATTTCGTTTCACTCAGTAACAGTATATTCAGCGGTGTTGTGGTTTATATACATTTTATATAACTCGCTTTCAGTTTACCTGGCGGTGTATGTGTTGATATATTTTGTATGATTCCCTTTCAGTATGTTCATTGGTGTTGTGGTTGATATATATTCTACGAGTCGCTTGTTTTGCTTGTTGTTTCTTACAACCCATTTAAAATTTATAAATACGTTTTCTTAAATAAAAATAATAATAGTATTCATGATATTCGTGTATAACTTCATTTTAATTAATTAATTGGATCAAAAAGTATTTTTTTGTAAAAAAGGGAAAACATAGTATTGTATTGAACGATGTCTATGTACTGTATTTTTCACAGACAAAAATGAAACAAAACTAAACCAAATTGCGGTATACAGGACAATCGTACAATACCTATAGGGATACTTTTTTATAATCACCTGATTATAACCTATATTACTTCTGCAATTTTTTACGCTGTAACATTTATAGTACCAATTATTATGAAATAATCGATGTTCACACCATTTTATGTAGCTATATATTAGGTACAACAGAGGTGCTCATTTATACCAGTGAATTTTTTATCTAATATTTGCTGGGCGATAAATAATAACTTAGTGAATCTTTTAAACAGATAAAAAATTCTAATAAAGTTAACAAGTTGAGCAATATTTATAGCTTGTCAAATTAGATTTGCTCTCCTAAATTATTGATGTTTTAAAATGTTTTCTCTCACTTAAAGTGTTCCCTCTTCATAATTTTTAAATATTAAATTTTACGACCATGGCTATCTTATTACGTGTTCTTCATGTAAACATGAATACAAGGTACATTGTCTCGTTTATCAACATTGTGCAAGGCAGTGGTGTTTTTTTTTTTTTTTTTTTTTTTTTTTTTTTTTTTAGGAAATGCAGTAAACAAGAAAATTTTTATGGAATATCGTATTGTCATTTATACAAAATATATTTTGACAGTTAAGTATAGCTCATTATATATATATATGAACCTGGCCCCAGTTTCACAATCATTCCTTAACTAAGATTTTCTTTAACTTAAATCTGACAAATTTGAAATCTTGATTTTTTGGTTAATTTTGTAGGTATTCAGGAATTTAATGTGTTAATTTGAAGATCACTTCAAGATTGTAACATCTGTATTTCGTTTTATCACAAATGTTCCCTTGTAATTCAAAAAGAGATTGCCATAATTTGCTAAATTTAAGTTAAGGAAAATCTTAGCTAAGGAATGATTGTGAAACCGGGGCCTGTACTTATCACACTGCAATGCATATATCACCGTTCAATCAACCGTTGTAAGAAATCGGAAAAAAGTGACCTCAAAATCGTGTTAAGCAAACTACGGGTTTATTAATCCCGATGGCAATTTTAATCTTAGTTAATCTGTAAGTAATTGAGTTGACTAGTGCCGTTTTTATGTAGTCTTGAGGATTTTAAGGATGGAAACCAAAGTACTTAGAGAAACAAGAAACTTACAGACTGTCGGCGGGAAAGTTAGCCGACAAACGTCCTACCGCTTAAATCTTATTCCCGTGTGCAACTTGAATATACGTGGTAGGATACTCTGCATTAATCATCGATTGAGAATTACGAAATCAGTCGAAGTTTACCGATTTGGGACTAAATAACAGTCTTATTACATGGGTCGTTTAACGGAAAGAAACAAGGAAAACATTGAAATACCTGAAATAAACGATATTATTGTAAAGCTGTCACTTTAACAGAAAAAATCCAATTAAATTCTTCACTAAAAAGTTACGTAATCTGTCTCTTTCTGTACTTAATATCAACATTTCATCCACACTGTTTGTTTAACAGTGTCCTAATAAAGTGAAATTTTACAACAAATATAATTCTAAAAAATTCTAAATATTATGATTACCTAAGTGTTGATATCCTATAAAATTGTTTTCTCACGGGACAATTGTAATGTGATTTTTATATATAAAGTATTTAGTTCTTGTTCGTCTGCATTCTTTACCTTATGTCGATCAGATAAAACAATTACGTGAGCTCTGATAGAGGTATAATAACTAAATTAACAGGTCTTTTTTTTTTAAATTTTCAAAATTATTTTCATGGGTTTTAACAACATTAGTTAGTTGGTAAACTCTTTATATATTATAAAAATAATGATGACAATGTTATAATTATAATAATAATTATCATAATCATCATAATTATTATTATAATTATAAACATCGTCATCATTGTTGTTGTTGTTGTTGTTGTTGTTGTTGTTATTGTTGTTTTAGTTAGTTAGTTAGTTAAACAGTTAAAAGGTACTCATTAACATTGATATACCCTTGACCTACATATCTATTTTTTGCTACCCGGTAGTTTAACGAGCTTATAAATATATAATTATGTTATTGGAATTGACATGTGTCTACCCGATTAAAGGTGATAATAAATGTATTATTAAATCCACAGCTTCCAATTAAATTATAAAGGCGGAAACATCTCTGTGGTCATCCTAATTGGGGATAACTGCTTTGTTAAAACTTATCCTAGATGATAAGATACATCACCTGTCAGCTCCCTCACTACTAAACATACCTTACAGAACAACTGTCCACTTAATTAATGATGATAGAACTGTAGGGAGTTGCAGTTCATGGAGTTTATTCTACATCAGTCCTGCTAGTTTTAGAGTCACTTTGACCTGACCGTTATTTTTGAAAAACAAGATGGTTCCACTGTACAGAAAGAGGAACAATAACTTACTATAACATATACAGTTGTTAAAATTTACAAAAATTGATGGGTTTCAAACTAAAAATGCTACTCTTGTGCGTATAATATTAACATAGCCATTAACTTGCTCAGTTGTGCTATACCGGTATTATTGCAAATGCTTTTTAATTCTCTTATGAATGTGTTTTAAAAATGTCTTAAATTGAGGTTTTAAATTTATCTGGACAATGGTATGCTTCTATGACCTTGATAAAATCATAAAGGTTCCATTGCAGAACCTTATTATATATATTATTATTATTATTATTATAAAAAATTTTAAAAAAATTTTGTCAAAAAAAAATGAAAATTTAAAAATAAATAAATAAAAAAATTCTAAAAATATTAAAAGATTTTTAACCAGTTTATTAAATATATAATGTTTGTAAGGAAATACTTGTTATAAGGTTGACTACTCATCTTGATATTCTGATATTTATCGTTATATTTATTAAATGACAGTCTACAAGAACACGCAATATATATGATAATTTAAGACATTAAACTAGATCTTATATAAAAAGGATATTAAGGAGCAGTTTTAATAATTTTAATTCTTGACCTATGTTTAAAAATTCCAGACCAATAAAATTATAGTTGGTTCTTAAATAGTACAAATGACACATTTCTTTTGTCAAAAAAAAAAAACACTGGACCTTTTTATTTTTATCTAAATGACTGAAAAAGTCAAGATCATTTTTTCTAAATAGAACTATCGTATATTTATTTGGTTACACAGGCGTTTAAAATAATTTATTTTTAATTCCATCATAATCGTCTTATATAAAGAAAATCGTTTATTTTGATACTTGAATAATACTTAAAAATATAGATATTTATGAGAGTATTACACTTTACACATTACATATGCGGAAGAAAATAAAAGCACATATTGTTTTTTACAAAGGCGCAGAGAGAAACGCCCATTTTGTTGTGAAACAGACATGGCTTGTTCTTCCGAAGCATTAACGATATTGAGATATGTGCGAAAAAATTGAATACAACATCTGTTGTTACTTGAATCTCTTGTTTCCTACTGGTCAGCTTGTACTAGTGTTGTCATGTGCTAATTTTTAATTGCATATATTTCATGAAAATTCAAAATTAACACATGGCAATGTAATAGAATATTTACTCACTATGCCGCACATCGTAGACAGCTGGAAACGTTTAAGTTACAATGGAACGTTAGTAACAGTCGACGACAATGAAAATTGTCCATTTGCGGTCAAACTGGGATACGTAACTTTCCGAAGCAGTTAATCTCATCGATAGTAATCAAGACAGTCGACAAAATAAAGCTCAATTTTACTATATAGACTTATATCTATACTTAAAAAGATTAGAACGAGTGTAAAATTCAAATCTGTTACATGTCTGATGTCGGCGCAGCAGTTCAATACAAGATTATCAAATTCCACATAATCACTCATATAGTGATTATGCTGGTTTGCCTTTTAAATGTTAAATTCAACATACATTTTGAAATACAATCGTATAATCATGTTTTTATTCAATAATTTGAAAACTGTCCTGAATAATTTTGAAATTATTATTTAATGTTTATTTCATTAAACCCGTTGCGTTAGAACCGGTATTAATGTATTCAGTTTCGGTTCAACTTAACTATTAATACTGAAAGGTCTAGGCATTGTATGGGATATAACTGAAAGGAGCTGAGTTGAGTTGAAAAATGGTAATTAACGTCCTAGTCAAGAATATTTCACTTATATAGGGACATCACCAGCTGTAGGCGAAAGTGCAGAAATTTTGCCTGTGTGTTGCACTGATGTCTTTTGCAGCAGGGTTCTTTATCGTGCCACGCCGACCGTGACACGGTGCCTCGTTTATTTTAATGTTCCCATCCGAAAGAGCCGCTGACTTCATTTCGTAATGCCGATTGCTTGGCGAAAGAACAGTCACTAACCACTTTCAAGTCTTGGGTCACACCCGGTCGGGATTCGAACCCACAAACTCCCACTTAGAAGCGAGCACTCTAACAACTGAACTACCACATTGGTTATCCGAAAGGAGGATTTCTCACTTGTTTTGAAACAAAATGCCGTTTAAATCATTTAAATATTCCAACAACAACACACATGTTATTTTGTTTCAAGCCTCATTGAATTAAACGTCAGAAGCCATGGTATTGTTAGTTCGAGAAGAAATGGTTTAATAAGCATAATGAACTTTCACCAGAAAAATGAACAGCATTATGCTGTCAACAAAAAATAAAACAAAGACCGTTAAAACTAAACATTTAAAATTTTGTCGGACAGAAACATCTTATTTTATCAAATGAAGCTACAAATCAATCAAATGCTTTTAGAGGATCAACCAATACCAGCTGAACTATTTGGAGAGATGAGTTAAGTACCTGTAATACTTGACAAACAGCTGTTAGACAAACTACAACACACAACACACCAGATAAAACAGTTCAGTTTCCATGGGCTTGTATCTAATAAGATAAAATATTAATATGTCACCGGGTTACTAACAGCGCTATAAGACATTCAAAGGCTGACTAGCTTCTGGTTATTTTAGGGCTAGACAGTATACTTAGTACTTATTCTTTTGAATAGAAGTAGATAGTTGCTTGTTCTTTTAGTCCCCTTAACAGTTTTCAGTTTACATACATGTATATCTACGGAAGCTTAAAGTGATTGCTTGACACATTTTGTATACATATTAATGTGCAATCAATTCTGCATTTTGTCATATTTAAAAAATAACCTTACTCCGTTTTGAAGAATAGGCGCAAAATTCAATACTTTATTTTCCCATCATATATTTATAGCTTTAGAAATCTATAGTGTACATTAACTCTTAAATAATTTATTATTAGTAACGGTCATTTAATCTATGCGGTGAAATGGATATGAGCGAGACTTACAGGTATACTATGTAAGGATTCTATTGTTAAGTTAGGTGTCCAAACTTTAATTGCATAACTCTCTTTTCAGCTATATTAGAGTATGGTACATATAAAGTGCTTCATTTATTCCGCATAATTTTATACTAATAAACCTTATTTTTCTCTTTCATATTCTACTGGTAAATATGCCGCTGGGTGTCAATATTGTCCTAATTTTACGATATCAGCTATCGAGATCATTCCAAATCAGCAGTTTTCGTGTAAATAAACTGTTCTGATATTAGATTAATCTCTATTTTAAAAGAAGTTTTACGCTTCCTCCAAGATATGACTTAAATAACCTTCTACGCCTTAAGAAACATTAAGATCACAATGTTTGATTTAAGAACACACTACACTATTCCCACCCCCATTTTTCTTACGTGTATACAGTAAATATCTTATTTAACAGGATTTGTTCAGGAAAGCTGTGGCGATAAAAAGAGGGGGATACAACAGCGACAAAGATACAAAATGCATTAATGCAGTTATAAACATTTACAAAATTGACATCAAGTAAACAATATCACATAAGTGACATTATAAAGAAGCTTCACTGTACTTGTGCCAGTCTTTAGTTATGCGGTCATTTTTATATATTTTTTTATGAAACTTTATATAAAAATAAAATGATGTTATTCTAAAGCTAGGAAAAAAGCATCTTTCCACTAAATCTCGTGTGTGCATTTCATGAACACCTGTTCTTTTTACTCGATCAATGTTATTTATACATATTTCGATATTCTATGAAAGACTAGACTCCAACAAATGCTATCCATCCTGGCTTTTGTAAACATTCATTACCTTTTTTACATCTAGAGTATTTACTTTTTGTTCATGCAAATCTGTTTTTTAGCACATAACAGTCATGACCATAACTTTGTAAACTCTTTGCTGAAAGTATTTTAAAGCTTAATTTGTAAGTTATAAACAATAAAAAAGAATTGATTTATTAAACACACTTAAACCATTTAATTGCTTCAGAGGATGGAGTGGTGGATTACCTTGACCCTTAAATCAATTAACTTAACCCTCGAGTCAATTAACTTAACCCTCGAGTCAATTAACTTAACCCTTGAGTCAATTAACTTAACCCTCGGGTCAATTAACTTAACCCTCGAGTCAATTAACTTAACCCTCGAGTCAATTTACCTAACCCTCGAATCAATTAACTTAACCCTCGGGTCAATTAACTTAACCCTTGAGTCAATTAACTTAACCCTCGGGTCAATTAACTTAACCCTCGAGTCAATCTACCTAACCCTCGAATCAATTTACTTAACCCTCGAGTCAATGAACTTAAACCTCGAGTCAATTAACTTAACTCTCGAGTTAATGAACCTAACCCTCGAGTCAATTAACCTAACCCTCGAGTCAATTAACTTAACCCTCGGGTCAATTATCCTAACCCTCGAGTCAATTAACTTAACCCTCGAGTCAATTAACCTAACCCTCGAGTCAATTGACTTAACCATTGAGTCAATTAACTTAACTCTCGAGTTAATTAACTTACCTCTCGAGTGAATGAACCTAACCCTTGAGTCAATTAACTTAACCCTCGAGTCAATTAACCTAACCCTCGAGTCAATTGACTTAACCCTCGAGTCAATTAACCTAACCCTCGAGTCAATTGACCTAACTTCGAGTCAATTAACTTAACCCTCGAGTCAATTGACTTAACTTTCGAGTCAATTAACCTAACCTTCGAGTCAATTAACTTAGCCCTCGAGTCAATTAACCTAACCCTCGAGTCAATTAACTTAACCCTCGAGTCTATTAACCTAACCCTCGAGTCAATTGACTTAACCCTCAAGTCCAACGGCTAAGGTTTTTCGGGCGAGATTATGAACTTCGGATCTCTGGTTTATTATAATTAGCGTTCTACCTTTCATATATCTCACATTAACTCATATTAAACAGAATGTCAATATAACAACAATAGACCACTAATATTTAGTTAATATAGATGCTATCTACCGCCCGGTTTTTATCTAAACAATTGGATATGTTTAATGCGCTAATATTTAAGTGTGTATTGCCTTGACAATTCGTATTTTCTCAACGACTTGACTTAAATAAATAATTCTACCTTGCAGGTAATTTTTTTTATCTTTTAAAGTGAGATTAGAAAGAAAAACTACATGGCTTATATAAATAAATTTAATTGATTTTTTACTTCGATACTTTCTTTTTCTAAAGAAATTTATTAAAATAGTTAAAACAACGAAGATAAAAAGTCAAACTTATACTTATTAGGCCTCGTAGATCACAAAAAGGTCTTTACTATCCATACAGGTGTTTTAGTTTTCAAAGACAATAAACCCATATCGTATTGTAAGTTCACTGTTAAGTAACTAAGTGGTTTTTAATATGTTAAACATTGGACCACTTATTGCAAAATTTGGTAGGATAAAGAGTATGACCCCTAACTGTAGATACTTTATCATTATTTCTTACGACTTTTCCAATGCGGTTTTTTTTTTTAATCAGTAATTTTCGGTATGTATCTGTTATTAGTCTCCGAGCGTGGGTCGTAATGTGTTTTCAGTTGTTTTTATATAAGCTACGTTTACATTTATCATCTTTTAATCGATTCTTCAATAAACTACACTAAAGCGGTTTCACCTCTATATTTCCCTATTCCATTGACTGATTGAATAAATGATTGATTGATAAATGCTTCGTCAAGTTTAATTTGCCTTCATAAGAGTAAAATAAAAATAGATCTTAAATCACATTTTTTTGGACTAGGGCCATATAGTACTTTACATTAAAAAGTACAAATATTTTTTATTATTATTTATTTTTTTTTTTTTTTTGTTTATTTATTTATTATCAGTTTATTTTATTTTTTTATTTATTCATTTCTTATTTTATTTTATTTATTTATTTTTATTTTTTATTATTTTTTTTTTCTGGAAGTGTTCACTTGGTTAGACAATGAACACTTTTGTAGAAAACAACATGATGCTTTTGAATATTGCAACATAAGCATTAATGATATTTTAACGCCTTTTACTGTTATGTGCATAGAGAGTAATAGATTTAGGCAATAATAATAATAATAATAATAATAATAATAAGCTAGTAATATAGGATAAAATTAAATGTAACCCCATATGACCAGTACACTTTTAGATTTTAGAAGTGTTATCAAAATGATTAAAAGATTTCCTGTTATATCAAATAAAAATATCTTCCTATGTGGCATTTTTCAAAAAGGTCTTGTTTTCTTTTTACAACGACAACAAAAAAAAAAAGATTTCCTTTGTTTTTAAAATTAATGTATTCATCATATCTCATTCAGAAGGAATTTCATTTCAAGATATAGATAACCAGCAGACCGTTTAGTTATACACGAAATACGTTACGTAAGAATATGTCTCAAAATATGCATAATCTAATTAGAAATTTAACTGAACAATATCATATCACGGACCCTCTGTGAGTGACCTACAAAGATTTTCCAAGGCTACTCTGAGCGGTAAAAACCACCAATTTTGCTATGTTTTATGAAACCTTTATATAAAACCCTTGTCACACGTCACGCGAATACCAATGTATGTGACATAAGTGCAATGCAAATAGAAGTTGGAAACCCATATGTTGCATTACAAATGCAACACTGAACCACACATACACACACACACACACACACACACACACACACACACACGAAAAAAACAAGACAAGTACACACAATATTATAATTGGATTACAGATAAATGGTATGCATTCTGCAAGTTCGCCTATATACCTTAATGTAAGTAAAACAATATTGCCTTCAAAGTAACACCTTATTTTACTTAATCGCTCATACAGAGGTGCCAGCAATAGTAGTAACATCGTTTGACAAAATTAGTCTTCTACAATTATTATTAAATGAAACTGGTAGAACAGGCCTTACAACAACGAATAAACTAGACAATACCTCCAAAAAAGTAACAATATTTAAAATATTAGTGATTGCGTAATATAATGCTTATTTATCACTATTTGTGACTTTTCCGTGCATTATTTGACATAAATATCAATAAAAAAGAGTTCAGTTTTTAAACAAGAAACGATCCCTGTTTAATCATATATAGAACACAAATGTCCATGGTATGTTAAAACTAAAATTTAAAGGTAATTATATTCATTGTAAGTACATACATAGGACATTCATTATAAACATAGTGCATACCTGGTGCATGTATATTTTGCATTAAGAGTTACAGGTACACATGTGGTATATCACAACTTATCTTGATGAATGTATTACTTAGATAAACAGCGAAATCAATGAGATAAATGGCCACGATAAACCACACAGAAAAGTACATAATACTTGTAATTGTTTTAAATTTAATTAAACACGTGTATAATAAACATTAATTTTTTTTTTACTGAATCAGATTTTTTGTTATAGCCTAAGCTTTCATGGAAAAAATACAAAGCACAAAAAAGAAAACAAAAATAATTAATAAATATTTTATAAATCACCTGTATCAGTGCTTGACAAAACCTCAAAAAAGCAACAAATTGCACGTCACAATAATTAAGATGTATATACAAACAATTATATTACTCACCAATTCTTTAAATCCAGCGTCCCCAGTAATGTTTTTCCTTACGTCATTATGATACATAACTATCATAGATTGATCCTCTTCAGAAATATACAAATTTCTTCCTCGTCCCTTACTGCCTTCACAAAAAACAAATAAAATCCCCACTAACGTTATTAAAAATATAACTTTCATTTTGACCAAAAAGTTTCAATCCTCTTCTCTTTTTATATCTGAACTTTCTTGACTTATCTAGCTAACCTAATGTCTTTTCTTTCCTTCTTCCTGTGAGTATAATTAATTTTTTCCGTCTTTATAATTTAAATATCCTCTGGACTATTTAAAACAAAACTAAAAACTAACTTCACTTTAAATGTTCTATAAACGGCTAGATTTAAATCATGGTTTGTCAATCATCCATACCCACGCTGTAGTATCCAAATCTGATACTCGAAATCCAGTTGAGTAAATACTGACGTATACCAGGGGTATGTAGGTATAAATTTGACAGGCAGACTATTTAATTCTAAGGTGATCAGCGATAAAGTGTTAACGCTATGTATATTACTCAATGACATTCGAGGTGATACTGGGCTATATTACAGAAGGCGGGATTTGTCTTGTGTCAACTAGATGTCTTTTTGGTGTCATCCTATTTATAAAACACAAAAAGAAAAATCTTTGCAGTTGATAAAAGAGCAAAATTATCGAAGCGCGACCATGCGAAGTTAAAAAGACGAACGTGTTCCCTGGTGATAAAAATCTGTGCAGTATTGTGTGTAATGTGCATACCTTATAAATCTTTTTTTTTTTTTTTAAGTTTTTGCATACATAGATAAAGTTAATGTAATACTACGTAGATAAAGAACTATTCTCCGAGCATTGATTCAAAACTGATTATTCATATACATACTTATAAAAGATATTTTAATAACATTATTTCGGTATTTATAGGAATTCATTTTGTTTTACATGATCCGGATTAAATTAAAGAATATTTGAGAAACTTCATACTTTGAAAAATAGGCTAAAAATATTAACTCCCAACATGGAAAGGATCGTTCACATGTGTAAAAGGCATACCTATCTCTGTTCAGTCCCCGTGTGCCTTTTGACAGGACTGAAGCAAAGTGTAGTAATGTAGTGTTAGTCGAGTCAATATTTTTACTTATATCGAAGTGGTCACTGGAATGATTGAAGAAACTATACAAAAGTAGTAAATAACCGATGTGACGGGCTTATCATAATATAAACTAAAAGTTTAAAAAACACCAGGTTTGAAGAATGTAAATTGATGATAGTGAGAACAAAATTAAAACAAAATATAAAAACAATTGAGACAAGTAACAAAAAATAAATAATTAAATAAATAAATAAATAAAATAAACAGATTCATCTTATTCATTGAAACCAATATAACATCCTTAACTTTAGACGTATATTTTTATACTTTTTTCTTTTGGCAAAGATCGTGTTTTGGGTTTCTTGTTTTGCAAAAGCAACCAGGAGTAACGTATCTTTTATACAATTTGTAGTAAACTCAAACTTTTTTCGACTGAGTGGATTACAAAAGATAAGCTCTGACCAAAGCCTTAAATGTCGTTGTACTTTACTGGGTTTTTTTTCAAGATTTCATCACAGAAAAACTATTGTTTAACAAGGCGGTTTGACAAAAATCACAGAAAACATTAACTAAGTTTTTGATGTCCAACATCTTCGTTTTCATGTCTTTATACATTATCTAAGTGATTATTCATCAACGTAAGCGAGGTCATGAAATGTAATTGTTTCCTCGCTCCTATGGCGTTTCTTTAAAAAATAATGATCGATATTTTTGAGAATTTTTGACATACGGAGCCTTACTTGATTAACAAATTTATATATGTAAGTAATGCCTTAGATGTATGTAAATTTCACCTCTCACTAAATGTTCCGTAGTCCGTGATTTTTTTTTCAAAGCAAACCTATCTGAGAGAACATAAAAACTTGATACTTTTTTGACGTTTTTAATTATTTACCAAATTATAGATAAATATAATAAGAAGTTTTGTGCTATTTAGACTGAGCGAAGACAAGGCCAGAATTCAGTTTATGTGTTGAGAATGCCCCCCCCCCCCAGGTACAGCAAGTGTGTTTGGCTTGGTATGGTTATTTACTGAAGGTCCACAGGTGTTCAGCATGGCTTTTTTTTATCATTTTAACTTAGTCAGGTATATTGTGATGTCAGCCATATCGCTAGTAATCAATCATGTTTATAAAAAGCAAAGGTGGAGTTGTTGGACGTAGTAAACAAGTTTGTAAGTGGAATTGAAATTTTAAGGAATGTGCTGACTTTTTTAAAAAAAATTACAGATACCAGCCGCTGACATTGCACATTTGGTCACCTCCTAATAAAATGATGAAACTAGAAAAATAGCCATTCTGTAAAATGTGGCTACAATCTCTGAAACGCGGGGTTTATGTAATAGTCAATATGTTTTAGAGTTTAGTTGAGTGATGGTGTTTTACGCCCCAGTGAGATTATTTCACTCAATTGAAGGCGGTCAGTTTTGGAAAGATGAAGAAAACCGGAGTGCCATGAGAAAACCACCGACCTTCGGCAAGCGAACTGACAAACTTTCTCACACTAGGATCTGCCTGAGTGGGTTCGAACTTAAGCGGTTCGAGGCGCTGTAATCTGTAATCGCGCATACTACTCGGTCAAGAAGACCCCAATATTATTTAGGATTAAGTGAAATGTACAACATAATTTCTCTGTCGATCTATAACATTTAGTTATGTATAACCTTTTATATTCTCATTAGAATATAATTTCTAGTTATTCTCAGTAATTGCTGTGCATTTTCACACACTGTAGTCATAGTTCTGACATTTCAAATTGCCTGTTACAGTGTATCGTCAATGTAATATTGATAATATAAAATACGTTTGCTTAAATAACTTCGCTTGATATACATACAAATAAAATTTAAAACTTCTTGCATTTTTAGACGTTTTACTAAACATTTCCTTCTATAGCCACTAAGGACTATCTTGGTGGTAAAGAAGACCCCACATTCTGATTTTTTTCTTATATCAAACTGAAGTGAAGTTAGGAGTTTTAACGTAATTATCCTCTAAACATAACTAAACAGCTTTTTTTTTTTTCTTTTTAAAAGCTGTCAAACAATCGGATAACGTTACAGATCCCTATTTATTATTGGTTAAGCCTTTATGAATAAATCGTGACATCGGAGGTTGGTTGGATAGGCAAGCTAAGTGTGAAAAAATTTGTTCTTTGAGTACTCCGGTTCTTTTACTAGCTCTGAACTGACCACTGCGATTTAAGTGAAAGAATCGTGACATGAGTTAAAATACCATTCCTCCAGTCCGCTGTTACAAATAATGAAGAAACTACGGCGGCACAGAGGTGACACTAAAATCTTCATAGCGTGTGCTCACGCGATAGCTATTGAATAGCTATTGAATTGAATTGGAATAGTTTTTACGTGAGCACGCGGGTAACTTTTACCTTGGCACGCGGTAGCTTTCGCGTGGGCATGCGATATAATTAATATTTTCAATGTCGCCTCTGTCTTAATTACTTCACTGGATCTACTACTAAAAATGTAATTCAAACAGGTTAACATTTCCTGCGTTACATCTTAGTGAGTAACAGAAGATATAGAAATAGAAAGATGTCACAGGTTTGGTAGGCGAATTGGAGGGCGACCGCGACCGATAGTTGCTAAATTTAGTCGGTTTAAACAAAGAGAACAAGTGTGAAAAAGTGCGGTAAATCTAGCAGGTACAAGGTTCAGCTTAAATGAACAATTTCCACCTGAGATTGAGAAAGTTCGACAAGAGTTATATCCAGTAATGAGGAAGGCAAAAGAATGGAAAAATAAAGCCGTGTTAGTAGCCGATAGACTTTACATCAATGGCAAATTGTACGTCGACCCAGAACTGAAAAGAGAGAGAACTGGCGAAATAGCTAATGCTGAGGATCGCCACACTATTTCATTTATTCCGGACAATAGAACTTTAAAAAGAGACAGATTTCGGTCATCTACAAGCAGCGTTTCAGATAGAGACAAACGAAGGCGGGTTGAACAGTACATACAGGAAGAACAAGGAGCAACAACAGGACAAGAAAGAACGGAGAATAATGACAACGAAGAAGACAAGACGGACTATACTACAGAATAGGGACACGACGGAGGTGGAACAGTTGCAGTTTCTACAACACAAAAACGGTTTCATCTAAAAAACTTATCTATATGCTCAATAAACGTATGTGGTTTAAGGTCAAAATTACTTTTTCCAGATTTTATAGACTTTGTTAATAGATTTGATATTTTATGTATTTCAGAAACTAAACTCTCTGATGTAGACGAACTTAATATTGTTGGCTATAAGGTTTTTAGTAAAGTACGAGGTTCAAGTAGATCTGGGGGAATCACGATATTAGTTAGAAATGAAATTTCTCACTTGTTTCAGGTAATTCAAAAAAGCAGTGAGGTTGTACTCTGGTTAAAAGCAAATAACATACACAATGGCGAGAATATAGTGTTTGGCGCGGTTTATATCCCGCCTGTAGACTCTCAGTACTCAGATATTGAACACTTCGATGAAATTGAGAGGGAACTATTAGAAATATATGAAACATGTCCGAATATTTTTCTATTGGGCGATTTTAACGCTCGAACCAAACAATTACAAGATTATGTCAATATTGAGAATGATGATGATTTATTTGATCTTTTTGAAACTGATGACGATTTAAAAACACATTTTTCTGGATATGAATTACTGGTTGACACAAACGTTCCCCTCTCCAGATCTTCTTGTGACAAGAAATCTCCAAACTCTTTTGGTTATAGATTTATTGAATTATGCAAAAATGTAAACCTCTTTATAATTAATGGAAGGATGGGTAAAGACCGTGGTTTAGGTAAGTTGACATCTGGCAATGTAAGTTTAATCGATTATGCTGTATGTTCCCCAAATTTATTTTCCATTATAGACCAGTTTGAAATATTAGATTTTTGTGATTTATACTCGGATAGACACTGCCCTGTTACAATGACCCTTAAATGTAATTTAAATAAAAATGTTGTACAAAAAGTAGTTAAGGAATTACCTACAAGATGGATAGAAAACAAAAAAGAATATTTTAAACAAAATATCATGTGTACAAATACTGATCAAATAATGCAAAAATTGTTGAAATGTACGGAATTTAGTAGTATAGGAAAAGAAACGGCCCAGTGTCTTATAGACGAATCTGTGAATGAACTATGTAATATTTTTCACTCTGTTTCTAAACAAAGCTTTGGTACAAAACAAATTAAATTTATCTAATAAGAAAAATACTTGTCCTTGGTTTACAAATGAATGCAGACTTAAAAGAAAACAATTTTATCAAGCTAAAAAAGCCTTCAACAAACATAAGTCTGAAATTCTGCATCAAAATCTTAAAAAAGCTAGTAACATTTATAAGAAAACTATCCGAAAAAATTATGGCACTCACAAGAAAAGAATTGAAGACAAACTTAGAAAAATCAGAAGTACAAACCCAAGAGATTACTGGAAAATACTCAATAGAAAGCAGTTTGTAAAAAATGATAATGAAGACTTTGACCTGGATGTTTTTTACTCCTATTTCAGTGATTTAAATTCTTCCTGTATAAGTGAAAACGAGGCTGACTTTCTAAATTTGTCAGACAAAAATAGCGCAGTGAATAACGATATTAATGGTCCTATTACAGAAAATGAAATTATTCAAGCCGTTACTAATTTGAAAAATAACAAATCTCCGGGTATTGATGGTGTTGTTAATGAATATCTCAAAGCATCTATTTTTACATTTTTACCAATATATTTGTTGCTATTCAATATTATTTTTGACACCGGTATATTCCCAACTACGTGGTTGGTAGGTCAAATTAGGCCAATTTATAAGAACAAAGGAAGTAAAAGAAACCCTGATAACTACAGAGCAATTACAATTTTAAGTCGTTTTAGCAAATTATTTACATCCATTTTAAATAATAGACTTAGAAATTACGCCGAAAACACAAACTTAATTAACAAATGTCAGACTGGTTTTAGAAAATCTTATTCAACTTTAGATAACTTATTTTCCTTGTATTGTTTGATTCAAATTGCATTTGCTTCTAGAAAAAAGTTATATTGTACTTTTGTTGACTTTAGGAAAGCCTTCGATACGGTATGGAGAGAAGGTCTATGGTATAAACTAAATTGTAACAAAATAAATGGAAAATGTTTTAAAATTATTAAGAATATGTATAGTTCAATTAAATCATGTATAATGAAAGGTTCAGAAGCTTCAAACTATTTCATTAGTGAAATAGGCGTAAGACAGGGAGAAAACCTGTCACCCTTGCTTTTTGCTCTTTATTTAAATGATCTTGAAGACTTTTTATACAGTCATGGTATTACTGGTCTAAATCTTATTTCTGAGTTGATAGCCGATAAATTATTTTTCTTTGTTAAACTATTAATTATATTGTATGCTGACGACACTGTTTTAATGGTTGAAAATGAAAAGGATATGCAGGTAGTTTTAAACATTTTCCAGCAGTATTGCGATTTTTGGAAACTTAAAGTGAATGTTGACAAAACTAAAGTTATGGTGTTTAGCAAAAGAAAACTTAAGAATATTCCAACACTATTATATAGTAATAAGATTCTTGATTTTTCATATGACTACAATTATTTGGGAGTATTGTTTAACTTTAACGGTAGATTTTGTAAAACAAGACAATTATTTTTAGAAAAGGGTAAAAAAGCACTATTTGGGTTATATAGAAAAATTAACAACATAGGTCTGTCTGTGGAATGTAAACTTAAACTTTTTGATCAAATGATAATTCCTGTTATGTTATATGCTTGTGAAATCTGGGGTTTTGAAAACCTAGCTATCTTTGAAAAAATGCATCTTCAATTTTGCAAAAATATCTTACGGTTGAAAAAAAATACTCCAAATTATATGATATATGGGGAATTAGGCAGATTTCCAATATATATATACGTTTATAAGCAAATGATTTCATTTTGGCACAATTTGACACAGTTTAATGAGACAAAACTTTCTACAATTTTATATAGATTGTTATTTAAACATTTTGAAGGATCATGCTTATGGATACAAAAAATTAAGAGTATACTTGATAATTCTGGATATAGTAACATTTGGATAGAACAAGGTTGTAATATTAATAAGAAATGGTTAGTGAAAGCAATAGAACAGAGATATAAGGATTTATTTATACAAAATTGGTTTTCTGACTTGGAAAAATCAAATAAAGCAATCAATTATAGAATATACAAAAATAAATTTGTTTTTGAAAATTATCTCACAATTTTAGACGAAAACCTTAGAAACATACTTATAAAATTTAGAACTTGCAATCATCGATAACCTATAGAAAAGGGAAGGTGGGAAAATGTTGAACGCAGTAAACGAATATGTAAATTATGTGAGAGCCGAGCGTTAGGGGATGAATTTCATTATATATTTGAATGTAAATTTTTCGAAAAAGATCGAAAACTCTTCTTAGAATAAATTTATTTCTTGAAACCAAATATTGTTAATTTCAATAAATTATTCAACACTTCGGATTACACAGTATTGAGAAAACTTTGTCTGTTTATACGAAAAATTCTTAGCTTTCATTAAAAATGATTTTACGAAATCTTTAGCTCAACCCTGCAGTTACAATATGCATCATTTATTTTTATGATGATTTCCTTATAATGCTGTCAGTGGACGATATGCAATGTGGGACCTAGTTGGTGGGGACTGTGACCCAATCACTTGTGTACCCACTCTGTGTATTGTTTAACAAAGCAGTTATCAGTTTGTATGATATCAGTGATAATCTTAATTTTGTATAATATAATTGTACATGAATTTTGTGTTCAACTGGTAAGTGCAGGAGCTTGTCGGTGGGGAATGTCCCAATCGCATGTATTCCTGTACTGTATTTAGTCACATAATGAAGCAGTTGTGTATATGTATGTGGGTGTGAGTTCGTGTTTAACACAGGTATGTGTATATTTTCTTTGTAAAATATAATTGTACATGAAAACTCATTAAGCTGCATTTTGGGTTCAATTGATAAGTGCAGGAGCTTGTTGGTGGGGAGTGTCCCAATCACATGTATTCCTGTACAGTATTTAGCCGTATAATGAAGCAGATATGTACATATGTATGTGCGTGAGTTTGTATTTATGAATATGTATTTAGCTATATGTATAGTTGTATCTAATCTGGATAATGCATTTGCTGTTAATGTAAGTTAAAATGTATATATGCATATTTACTTGATGTATAGTAATGTGAAAATGTATGCCGCCAATTTTGAAAATTATTGTAAAGTACCTCATGTACCACCTCCGGTGGTTTAGAGAGAGAATAAAGAATAAAGAATAAAGTGCTTTAAAGTCAGACGGCCAAAACCTTTCATCATTATTATTATTATTAATTATTGTAATTGTTATGTTCCCTTTCGTTCTTTATCAGACATTTTATATTTTATTCTCATTCTTATGAAAAATTCTTTTTTAAATATTTCACATTAATTAAAATTTTAATGGGATTCACAAATCATTTAAAATACATTTAACAACAAAGAAGATTTTTTATTAAATTATTGTAAAATATTTTTTTGATATTTGAATGAAATGAATTTTAAATGCTAAAACTTCTGATAGAATATAATGGTATTTTATTTATTTTCGTAGATACCATTCAACAGAGCTACTGAAAAATAAAAATCCTAAAGTTTCATGAAAATTCATATTTTGTGATTTGTTTCTTTTCATATAAAACTAATATAAGGTCTTTAAACTTTTACACAGCGGTTGGTTTATCTATTTATTTTATTCATATATGCCTTTTATATTAAATTGTCCATGTCTTCATTTAATGTTGAATCCTTAAGCGATTTATTCGTCTTCAATTTATTATTTCTTTTAAGGGAAATAAAAACATAAAATATTATTACTAAAAAAATATGTTCCAAAATGCATTATGCTATTTAAAATGTTCGCCAGTGTATCACGTGACATCATGTAAAATTTACGCGGGATGCCCGGAATATCACTATTTACCTTTATAACGACAACGTTAACTCAAACGTAATCGAGTATGTATCACGTGGTCTGGTTAACATTACTATGAATAGTACACACACACACACACACACACACACACACACACACACACAGAGGAAAGTTTTATTACTTCGCTGTATAGTGGAGGGGTTAATTCGATGGGGATTATTATTATTCATTGATTTTTTTAAAGTAAGGATCACAGGTGATTGATTCAGCCCTAAGAAAAGTACTCGAATATGTACAGATTGGAAAGCTATTTGTCATTTTGTAATATTAAGTCTAAAATTTAAATTTACAACATGGGAGGGGGGCCTGCAATGTGCTTTGATTTTTTTCCTTTTTTGATTTTTTTATTTTTATTTTTATTTATTTTATTTTTTTTTTTTTTTGGTGGTTGTATTGAAATATACATTATTCAGTTGCAATAATTTATACTTTTTAAATCAATGTAAAAAAAGTATCCGGAATTAGAAATATTGTATAAAAAATTTAAAACTTTTCAAAAACACTTAAATGTTCATAAAGGTGATTTATGTAAGAACAAATGGTGTCGAAAAGTGTTTTAGGGCATCGCTGGTAAGATAAATAGGTTGATTTTATAATATCAAAAGTGATTTTTTTTTACCATGATCAGATCATCTTCAAAAAAAGTATCAAATTACACGTTTTTAAAAACTTTATTTAAAACCGCATTCGTGACTACTTCATGGCATATTCATGTTTTCACAATTCATTTTTTATATCATAGTTTCACTGTTTTATTTACTCATTACTCCCTTTTAATTTTCAACATTTTCCTATCGGTTATGTATGGCGACTGAATTGTATTAATATTGCACACATGCTATTTCGAATTTTTCCAGTGGCGTTAATTCCACAAACTTCTACAAACAACTATGTAGATGATAACAACGTGTCATTTGCAGTCAACGCGTCTCGTAGGTATAATTACTGACTGTCAGATTCATTCAATTCAAAGTTTTTAGTATATCCAAGATGTCCTTGCCAAAACTTTAATTATTTGATCATGAAAGTAAGAAGCTATATGTTGAGGAACATAGTAGTGTTATAAATGGAGTAAGCTTTAATGCTTGAGGAATGGAAGCTGAAGGCATTATTCACTCTGAATGTTGTTACTCTTAAGAATGGTTGATTAAGTAAAACCAAAATCCAGTCGAATACCATAAAATATTTTCTAAATGTCGGACAAGACGATCTATTTATAAAGATGCTCAAAATCAATTGAAGTTAGGACTTTGATATTTCACTACGCCTTTCTCAAGAACTGGTAGTTCAAGATGTACGATATAATTGGTATCCAAATACCTCTGGCAAATATTTTGACAAATATTCACCACGTTAAACACAGACAACTTACATTAAGTACTCTTAATCGCCATATTTACTTTAGACAAATATAATTGGTTTACCTGATATATACCTATGACATGCGTATTTTTAAAAATTCAAACAAAATTCAAATAGCTTTTAAGACATCGTTATTTAGTCCTTTGTCACTAGTTTGCGTTCTACAGATTCACTAACGAAAATATGTGACTTTCTCACCATTTTTGCTTTTATATTTATCAATCTATTTTAAATTTATATATAAATCAATTAGGATGCCAGACAGGATTAAAAAAAGAATATTTAACTACTTATGAATTTAATTTGATTTATTTAAGGATAATTAAATAGAAACAAAAATCTAGCGATAAATTTATATAGAAAGGCAAACGGATGACCTTGTTTTAAGGTCAAACAGAAATGATAAGATTACATGTTAATTAACATTACAATTTACCTTGCATTGTTTTTTAATTTAACTATTGATATATAAAACACTTTATTAAGGTCAATTTTATTAAAACTGCAAGACTGCATAAAGTTAAACCTTTTATTTTCATTTTCTCCATGGAATGAATAAAAGCTATCACATCACCACTTAACATCCTAACATGTGAATGTGATGATAATCCCATTTCGCGTTTTTCAGTATGTGGTAGGTTAGCACCATTTGGTTAACTTTAAGTACAATGATCAACCCGTGTATCTAACAATCAGTGGTCCCTAAGCAAAGAAATTTAAAAAAAAAAAAGAAAAAAGAAAAGAAAAGAAAACACTGATTTTGAAACACCAATTAGAAATGCACCTGTAGATTAATAATCAAAAAGAAATGCCATTGAATCTTTTCAACACGGGCTTTTGTTAGAGCTATAGTGACAAATATATGTACAAAGAACAAATGAACTGTAATATCGAAATTATTATTCAATAAATGATTGCAAATAGTCAAAGGGAAGTATATAATATAATATTCTATATACCCCCACCCCATGGTGTATTTGTTCCTGTAGATGTGGTGATTCACATTACGATTAGGCTGGTTCACACCAAATTCATAATTAAACCGTTCAAATTTCGTGATATCCTGTTTTCTGCAAGCAAATATTGCGTTGTGTATTTTTGATATGAGGAAACTATATAGACTTTAGATTTTAATGTATCCGATATTTCCTTTTTTTAAATATCTTAATAAAGAAATATGCCCAAGTCATTAATTCTACGTTGCTTTAAAATTTATTTATACGCCAAAAGTCAACAAGCAATGAAACCACATTCTTTTAACTTAAATGCACGTATCAGCATTTTTGTATTTTTACATCCATTATATATATATATATATATATATATATATATATATATATATATATATATATATATATATATATATATATATATATAAAATTTATTCCGTAGAAATAGTTTCTTAAGATAGAATCATATAACATGTTTATCCCATGTTTGAAATTCCCATCTTCTTAATATACAGGTGATTCTAAAGACCATGCCACCAAAATAATCCTATTTCATATTTTCAGTGCATAACTCCCCTTTCTAAAATATTGAGCTTACCATTAGTTATGATATGTATGTGGTTTACACAAAATGTTGTAGATTTACGACAGAACACATATAATTATTACTTGTTGTAAAAAGTCGAATGGTTAGGTCCCTACGAGATTGTTAAAAGTACTTGAACCTTTTTGTTATTATGTCCAATGCCACACACACGCACACACACACACACACACACACACACACACACACACACACACACATTTAATTCTGGTTTTGTCTTAGCATATTTTGAATAGTTAAAGCTTAAAGCGTTTTTTAAGGTATTGGTGGTATTTTGTAGTATCGGTTGTATTTTGTAGTATCGGTGGTATTTTGTAGTATAGGTGGTATTTTGTAGTATCAGTGGTATTTTTAGGTATCGGTGGTATTTTGTAGTATCGGTGGTATTTTATAGTGTCGGTGGTATTTTGTAGTATCGGTGGTATTTTAAGGTATCGATGGTATTTTGTAGTATAGGTGGTATTTTGTAGTAACGGTTGTATTTTGTAGTATCGGTGGTATTTTTAGGTATCGGTGATATTTTTAGGTATCGGTGGTATTTTGTGGTATTTTGTAGTATCGGTGGTATTTTGTAGTATTGATTGTATTTTGTAGTATCGGTGGTATTTTGTAGTATCGGTAGTATTTTGTAGTGTCGGTGGTATTTTATAGTATTGGTGGTATTTTGTAGTATCGGTGGTATTTTGTAGTATCGGTGGTATTTTGTAGTATTGGTGGTATTTTGTAGTGTCGGTGGTATTTTGTAGTGTTGGTGGTATTTTCTAGTATCGGTGGTATATTTTTAGTATCGGTGGTATTTTGTAGTATCGGTAATATTTTTTAGTGTCCGTGGTATTTTGTAGTATCGGTGGTATTTTGTAGTATCGGTTGTATTTTGTAGTATCGGTGGTATTTTGTAGTGTCGGTTGTAATTTGTAGTATCGGTGGTATTTTGTAGTATCGGTAATATTTTGTAGTGTAAGTGATATTTTGTAGTATTGATGGTATTTTTGGCTATTGTTGGTATTTTGTAGTATCGATGGTATTTTGTAGTATTGGTGGTATTTTGTAGTATAGGTGGTATTTTGGAGTATCGGTGGTATTTTGTAGTATCGGTGGTATTTTGTAGTATCGGTAATATTTTGTAGTGTCGGTGGTATTTTGTAGTATTGATGGTATTTTTAGGTATTGGTGGTATTTTGTAGTATCGGTGGTATTTTGTAGTATCTCGATGGTATTTTGTAGTATAGGTGGTATTTTGTTGTATCGGTGGTATTTTGTAGTATCTATAGTATTTTAGTATTTGTAGTATCGATGGTATTTTGTAGTATCGGTGGTATTTGTAGTATCTATGGATCTATGGTATTTTGTTGTATCGATGGTATTTGTAGTATCGGTGGTATTTTGTAGTATCGATGGTATTTTGTAGTATCGGTGGTAATTTTAATATCGGTGGTATTTTGTAGTATCGGTGGTATTTTGTAGTATCGGTGGTATTTTGTAGTATCGATGGTATTTGTAGTATCGATGGTATTTGTAGTATCGGTGGTATTTTGTAGTATCGGTGGTATTTTGTAGTATTGGTGATATTTTGTAGGATCGGTGGTATTTGTAGTATCGGTGGTATTTTGTAGTATCGGTTGTATTTCTAGTATCGGTGGTATTTTGTAGTATCGGTGGTATTTTGTAGTATCGGTGGTATTTGTAGTATCGATGGTATTTGTAGTATCGGTGGTATTTTGTAGTATAGGTGGTGTTTTGTAGTATCGATGGTATTTGTAGTATCGATGGTATTTTGTAGTATCGGTGGTATTTTGTAGTATCGGTGGTATTTGTAGTATCTGTGTTATCCTATGGCAGTTGCTTTTTTCTTTTTTGTCATTTCAGTGAATCACTAGGCTTTAGAAATGATTACAATGCTAATGTCACTTTTCCTACTGATTTTTTTTCTGATACATAATACACATCCATAAGCTTTTTATAAGTGATACAAAAAAGACGCCGTATCAAACTAAATTGATTGATTGTACAGACGTTATTATATCACGTTAAGTTTTTTAATTATAAAAAAATAATCATTTTGAATTAACATCACATGTATACGGAATTTTGTAGATTAAAAACATTCACTTTTTGGTAAACACCATAGCAACCAGTGCTCGTAATAAATAACAAAGATATCATTAAAACCCATAAAGAAATCAAAAACAACAAATTTCATTCACAATATTACATATTTGTTATAACATTTTTTTTATTTTTTTATCATTTTCATTATTGCTTTCGGTCAAGTGACTTTTTACCACTATTTGTTGCAAAAACAGTAACAAGTAAGCAAATCTACTAAGGCAGGGATTGCAGAGATATGAAAATCGCTTTTGTGCCAATCTTATAATGGATATTTTCAAATAGCGTCGAAAAATTATAAAAGGAAATTCAGAACAAGTAAAAGACCTTTTCTGCTTGGTAAATATTCCCTTCATAGTTTTGTTTTGCATTTCAACACTTAGCAAAATTCAATTACAATGTAATTTAATAGCTTTGCGATAATGATAAGTGAATTATGATAAAATATCTATTCATAATATTTATATAACGAGATAAAATATTATATCATATACAAAAAGCATGTTTAAAATGAAGACATGTGCAATTTATGGCGGTGCAAATAGCTATGAGTCTGATCTTATGTTGAGTGTGGGGTCAGACAAGGTAAACCCTTGTGGGGTATAAATTTTGATATAATGATTATTATTATAACAGTTAGTTAAGATTTTGTGAAGAACAGATACTTATCCTTCTACAGATAAGGAAAACTGCCACGCCAGTTTTCCTTTGACAATTTTTTCATTCAGCAACAATCTAAATATACATGTATCTGTATTTTTTCAGTCCCCTCATATTTCTCAAGTTTTGTCTCGCATGTAGCAAAGATCTTGTTGAAGAAATTACAACTTAACGTGTCGATTCAAATGTGAGTAAGATTTGATTAAAAAAAATGTTTTCTGTTCTGTTATTTTAAAATGGTTAAACACAAAACTGTGGCGCTAAAAATATGCAAGCAAATTCAAACTTGACAAATAAACTTTATAACTGCTTTATGACGCCCAGTAAGAGTTAACCCTTTTCTTCGTAAAACCTATATGAAATCGGGACAATTGGTTTTGTGTCATGGTTTTGTGTAATTGCACGTTGTTACTACGATTGAATACTGCTTACAGAAAACAGTCTAGCGCATTTTTATAACAATCTCTTGCCTAAAAGATTCCCTGTCAGGCTAGTATACAACGTTTGTATGTATATAGATAAATGCTGAATAAGGGATCTTTTAACTACATAAATTAAAACATGTATTTGAAACATATCAGCAAAAATGATGAATTACATAATCTATGACGGTGCAAATTTAAATGTTTTAACACAATAAAAATGGGGTTAGACAAGGTGATAAAATAACATTAATACCCTTATATTATACCGGAAAGAAATATGTCATGCAGAAAATACAAATAAAGTAGCATAACACCTTCAAAATAAAATTTTTTTAAAATTTAAAAAATAAGCTAAATATTTATAAATATTTTAAATTCCATTTTTGTATATTATTTACTGTATATGGAGTTTGATGATTCGTTTGTCCAACAAAAATAATTATACAGCAGCGATTCTTTCATCTTGTGCTTTGGACAGAATTTTAAAACTTTTTACATGTTATTTTTTTAGTTCTAATAAGTATGTTGCCTTACCATCTTTCTAAACACCCTATCTTTAACAGTAAAATGTAAACATTTAGTACAGAAAATTGTCATTTACCAAACCATATTGACGTCAACATTTTGCAGAACGCAACGAAATGTATCGCCTATTTTCAGTTTTTATAGATAAATGGATATTTTTTTATCTTCTATTCGAGTACATGCGACATATATGATTTTACAACATCTCGCAAAGTTTTTGCAATAAGCAACAGTAGTTTATTATTTATGTTTTTATTTTATTATTTTCATTTTTAAAAGGACATTGATTTAAACTCGCCAATATATCAGACTAATTTGTTTTTCTTATTCAAAACGGATATAATCACGTTTAAATACACTAGATGTGTGCATTTAAAAGTACAAATGCAGATATTTTATGTAAATATTACTTTATCGTGAATATCTGAATTGGCTTAAACTTTAACATGCATGCAGACGCGACTTATCTACGCTTTTATAGAAATACTTATTCTTCCTAAAATTTCAGATTAAGTTCAATCATCATATGAAATAGATTATAACAGGCATATTAGGCATTACATTATAGCATTAAATGGCATTATTATGTACGAGAAGATGTCAGTTGAATTTATTTTAGTCAGAAAAGGAACGTTTGAATATTTACGTCTTCAGTTCTCTGAAAATGTTATAACAATTTAAACGGGAATTGTGTCGGGCACTATTTGTAGGATACAACCTTTAACTATATACATATATATATATATGAATATCCTTTTAATTTTACATTTACTCTTCAAGTGCCGATTAATTATTGCACGTGTTTTGATTTAGGTTTCTTTTAAAGAACACCTGGTCATAGCCTACCCTTTAATGCTTTTCACCTTTAAATGTGCCATTCTTAAGCTGTTTTTCGGGTTTCCCTTGGATAAAGATATAAATTTTATGAACACATTTTTATATCCCAAATGGATCCCCAGCTTGCTATCCATTTTCAAAATTTTGAAACCTTTAACTTTTAGTTTTAAATCTAACAACTACAGGAGCCCGTGTAATATAACATTATATTAAACTAAAATGAATGGCTAAATCTACCTTTATTTTACACAAATAGACAACATTATGAGACTGATAAAATACTTATGACAGTGCAGTTTACAACAGTTTCTCGTCTTTCTTCTTGTTATTTAAGTAAGTATACAGTCATAAACACAATAAATGTCTCTATTTCAAATCTTAGATAAAATTCCTAAATTTTTATTTTGACAGTTGGTAATGATCACAATAAGATAATTGTCAAACGTATCATTTAGAAATTTTAATAAACAGGCCAAAAAAACTTTAAATGCAAAATTTTAAACTTGAAGCTTTTAAAGTAAATAATACAACCAGGATTGAAGAAAAAACTTTAGCGACAAAAATATGTAATAAGGTTACAGTGTGAAGATTTAAAAAGAAAAATAATAATAAGAAGAAGAAGAAGAAGAAGAAGAAGAAGAAGAAGAAGGCTAATCAAAGAATTGTTTATTGATTAAAAGAGTTTAACCACTCGGGTTTGATTGGATATGTTCATCTAATATGTCACTTGTAAGTCTTTAATACACTTAGATGGAGGTCACGTGAAGCAACAAAATGTTATATAAGTCTTGACGTAATAATCATGTCACGAAGTGCTTTCTATCACTTTTACAACAAACTGCATAGAAACGACTAATAAAATATATACGTTCGAATTGCAATCAAATCATAATGATTGATCAAAAAGCCTTTACAACTCACATTTGATTGAAATTGTTCATTAAATAATCTGAACATTTTTTCATTCAATCCCCAAATTCGATTTTATTCGCTCTAACATATAAACATTTTGGAATTTAAGCATTTACACATGTTCCGAAAAAAACACGGCCTTATGATTCTCCTGAACTTAGTAAAACAACGTTTTGTGTTGCCAAAAACTAGAATACACTTGTTAAAAACATAAAATTATCTTCAATACGGCAACTAAAATTAATAAAGATCTTTAAAATCTAATTAAAGATTGTCAAATTTTAGTTAAAAATCTTAGTTAAGATTATATGTGAAAACAGGGCTAGAATATAAGCTTAAACTTCTAAAGTATCGTTTTGATTAAAGAGGATCGGTTTATTTAAACCTGATCTTTTTTCATATAAAGAATATCAGAGAATGGGAGTGTAACCTTTGTATACAAAGGGTAAAATAAATACATTTTGTAGGATCATAGTAAGAACACAGACGTTTACTGTTACAATTTACAAAAGATAACTTGTACTCTATACTGTAGTCAATTTTGATAAGTTCCTTTTAAATCGAAATTATGTGTTTATATATATTCCGTATATGTAGTTATATAGAGCTGTTCTATCTAAAATGACAATCTGCGTGCGCATTACCATTAAATCTGCCCCTCTTTTATGCCAGTTAGTTTTAAGAATACCTTGCTTATAGCCAATTCGGCTATTGGAGCAGTACAATCTGACTCACTTTTATGCGAATTAGGTTTAAGAATCCCTTGCTTATAGCCAATCCAGCTATTGAAGCAGTAAAATCTGCCTCACTTTTATGCGAGTTAGGTTTAGAAATCCCTTGCTTATAGCCAATCGGGCTATTGGAGCAGTACAATCTACCTCACTTTTATGCGAATTAGGTTTAAGAATCCCTTGCTTATAGCCATTCTTGCTATTTGAACAGTACAATCTGTCCCTCTTTTCTGCGAGTTAGGTTTAAGAATTATTTGTTTATAGCCACTCTAGCTATTAAACGGTACAAACTGTTCCTCTTTTACGTGAGTTACATGTAGGTTTAGAAATCTCTTGCTTATAGCCATTGTAGCTATTGGAATAGTACCTCTGTAATGCTTTTTCCGAATACCATTTTGTTCCGAAATATACCTATTATCAATCAAGAACGTCAAGCGGTTTTGGAATTCAATCAGATAAGTTTTTTGACAAATTAAACGCGTGTCAAAATTTTGAACATAAAACTATGTAAATATTAAAAATATTTTAAAACTTGAGAAAATGATATATTTAGTTTAAATGAAAAGTTTTTGTTTAAATGAATTGAATAGATGTAAAAATAAACATTTTGCAATACAAATGTTATATGCCCTACATTAATTTTTGTTTTAGCAACCACTTCAACATGATGTGTTTTTAAAATGTTCTCACACCTCTATATTTGTTTCTGATGTTTAATTTTTGATCAGCTTTTATCGTGTTTATTAAATGGAATGCTAATTTGGACTTGTTTGCAATAGTCACTGCAACCAAAAACGCCCAAATTACAAACAAACAATAAAGAGAAAAAAATAGCTAAAACGCATATTTAGAAAATGGATTATAAATACCCTGACTTTTGACGGTAACGGATTAGACACGATGGATACACGTTTCGTTTAATATATAGGGACGTCATTTGAACACTTTGTAAGGACGTTCAACCATCCAGGAGTTTTACACAAGTGAACAATTAAATAATAAAATAAGAAATAAAAACAAAAAATAAAAACGGGTACATTTAAAACTAAAACAGACACTTAGACATATATATTTGATCCATATCTTTTTTCAAAACATTTAGGCATTAGATTTTTTTATGAACTATTTTATTTACAGGAAAACATAATTTAAATCGTAGACACATCAGAACTGACTTTACTTTCCCAAGATAATTATTACATTTTCTTATTTGTATTTTAATAATAGAACTTGACTGGAATATCTAAACACCCTTGTATTAACCACTCCACTTTAAAACATGCTTTTTATGTTTTAGTCGTTTTTTTCTTCTATTTCTCTATCATATTGCTGAAGGGCTATATAACTTAGAATTGGACGCTTTAGCCTCGCTAATTTTCAACAAACCACACAAAAACAAACGTTATAAAAATACAGACTTGTTGACTTATTCTACTTCAGTCAATATCTGTTTATATTAAGGTGAAGAGTTCATGGAAATTAAAGAAACAAGAATAACCGGAGAAAAAACATTCGGCATTTAAATTGACAAACTTATTAAAATGGGAAAATGTCATTGGTATATTGTGGTTAGTGGTTATTAAAAGAAACTCTCTTCATTTGTGCATAATTTCATCATTTTGAAAAGTAAATTCATTGATTTTATTTGTCTTCTGAGTAGAAAAATTGTCATTATTGATTGTTTTTATGTAAAATTAAGCTCACTAAGGCTCCAGTCAAGAACGGTGACTTTAGACGTTTATAATGACAATCCATAGATTTATGTTTAAATAGCATGATTTATTAATCCCAGAAACCAAAAAGAATCTATAAAATGAAGGCAGACTTTATGCAATGGAAGCACCCTGATTCAACCCCGCAAAAAAGTCACCTAGCAAGCTTATGGTCATTGTTATTGTGGATTCTTATGGAGTTATGCTGATGAATTATCAACCTTATGTAAATTCTAAATGGAGGGGATACCTCTTAAAAACCGATGAAGCAGATACAAGATATTATTTATCAAAGGAATTAGCCAGTGCTCCTATGCTTATTGTCAAGGATTGCTACTCGTTAATGTAATCTTAAAAAAGAAAAAAAATTCAACCACCTTGTAGTCCAGATCTGCAAGCTTCCTGCCCTTCCCTTCCAAATAATTATTTTTTAAAACATTAATTTATTTTTTATTTATTTATTTATGCCAAGCTAATGCATACATGCATACACGCTTTGTTTCTCAGTCATTAAAATAAAATAGTCATATATCAAGTTTCCAACGAAGACTTTATTACTACTATCTTTAAATCATTGAGCTTAATGAAAAATGAATTTGGAGAGAAAATTTAAAAATTCAACAATGCGACGCAACCAGCAATGGATGCCGATCTTATCATTACATGTATACATCGCATTTACAGGCAATTTCTGAGACTTCAAGTAGAAATAAAGTAATTCCCACGTTCTTTGACCGTATAGGTTTTAAATGCATTTTCTACGGCATTTAATTTATATATATATATATATATATATATATATATATATATATATATATATATATATATATATATATATATATATATATATATATATATATACACGGAAACTATATCTATAAAAATCAGTTATATGGTAGCTTTATATCATTGAGTAATAGAAGACACAAAACTATTTTAAACTTTACAAAATGCAATTAGATACAAAGACATGTATTATCGTGCATACTGTGTGAAATATTGCACATGAAGACTCGTTTATCTGTTGGTAATTGGAAACTTTATGACATTCATTCGTATTACAGTTGCTTTAAAGTGAAAACTAAAGAAATTTATTATCGTTAAAATTGATAAAATGCAAAATTTTATATACCTTTGAAAACTCTTATTCTGTCAGAAATTGTATGTTAAATTATTCGGTCAAGCATATGTTTAGCTGAGTTAATGGGTTACATATAAAAGATTAATGCAACATGATAAGCGTGTGGTAATCACTGTACCGTCATTCATGTATCGCCACAATTATAAATGATCCTAAATATTTCAAGATATAATATGATATACAATCTAATAAATAACTCAGTGGGCTCTTAATGCACCATATCATCACTGATATATGTTTTCTAATTATTTTCTTATACGATCGTATGTGAATTGTTTGTACAAGATATTTCTTTCAAGAAAATGCTGAATGGACTAAAGCGCCGGCTAATAGGTAAAGTGATTCTCGCAGTCTAATTTCCAAAGACTAACTGGAAAAATGTGTGCTAGTTTTAATGCTGAATGTTGGTGGTTTTTCTCCCAATATTTCGGCTCCCACTACTTACAGACTCGATATAAGTAAAAACAAAGTATCTTTAGGCGTAAGAATCAATAATTCTAATCTTCATTGGTCTTCTCCACAAAATTGAATTAAGTAATCTATAACGATTATAGATTATTTTGCAAAAGCCAATGTAACCAAGAACACAAGAAAATAGCGGTCCTTTGTAATTAGTCCAAAGTCACATGATGCATATTTCATATAGTTTACGTCGTAAAGTTGGGTGTTGATTACTGGAAAATATCTTCATACAACTCCAAAGTTCATGTTATGACTTACAGATCAACAGAGGTGCTAAATCATTAAGGGTAGAAAAATACAAATATGTTGGTACAGGAAATGACATAAGTGGATGTTCTCGAATTTATACATCAATATGTTTTAATTTATAGTGTCATCTCTGAATATTGCCTGTATTCACAAATTCTTTAGGTAATTACAAGGGCGGTTCAGTAGCAAATTGATCAAAAGCACAATGCTTTTCAACACCCAGGTTCAAATCCCACAATAAGTTAACACTGAACGTCGGTGACTTTTTCAAGGCACTCTGCTTTCCTCATCATTTTTTAGATTGACTTGTATTTTAGTAAAATACTTTTGACCTTGGCGTTAATCATTGTACTTAGCTTGAAATTGAGATCTAAGCATTTTAAAATAGTAAGTAACTTCAGTTTCTGAATGTTTTATTGCAACGTGTTCATTCTGTGTCTGGGTGCTTAAGATCTAATTATCTTTGCGATACTGTTTTTGCGAATTTTTCCCTTAAGTCGATTTTTTTTTAAATTTCGGGTTAAGTTTTTAAACACGGCAATTTTAAGTGAATTTTAATTGTGGTCGAACAGACAGCGTAGTAATGCGAAGATATTATTTAGCAAACAAAATAAAAACTGATGTAATGAATAACTAGATTAAAAGTGTTGCCTTTTACTGAAATGCCATTGGTAGTTTTGCTCGACCCGTTTAAAAACCAACAACAAGTATAAATCAGAGTACACAAGCATACCTAAATCAGTAATTTTATTTAATACCTCAAGCTATAGACTTAAATACCATTCATGTTTAAAATGGGTTTTAACATCTGCCGCTAGAGGACAGGGCGTCAGGCCTCATTATAGATGACGTAAGATTAATTATCGTGACAGGTTGATACATATAAACTGCCGTAGTTATATTTTATAGGTTTAACATCAATCTATGGTAAAAATCTAGAAACAAAGTTTGAGTATAATAATTTTTGTTTAGTTTATTTATATTATTGCTATAAAAATCGTTCAAGTATTTGTGTTGTTGCACAATATTTACTATTTGTATTCGCGAGAGTTCAGAAAAATTTTAATAAATGTGTTTTGCGATTAATTTTTTAATATTTTTTACTTTTATTACGTGTGGATAATAAGTATGAGATACAATTAGAAAAACTCTAAATTAAGACAATCATACATATTGGTTTGGCTCCACCCTATTTACAAAAAGAACCTATTTCAACAGTTTATAGTATTTGTTTAAAGGATTTGGAAAGTTGTTGATAAGTAACACTGTAACTTATGTATTGGTGTGTACTTTACTAAAACATACGTCCATAGTGGACTAGCATATGTTTAGCGTCCGACATTGACCAAACTTTCTAATGAAGAAGATAATGCACTGTGGGGTGGTATCGGCCCTATTGGGCCTTATAACATGATATCGAACCTTAATTTGCATTTCCGAGTGTTTTGTTTTAATTGGTAACCGATGGTTTATTGAAACAAGATATAGAATCCAAACAAATCCATTTGAAATACACATAGAATATGATTGAGTTTTAAAATAGAAAATATAACAGTATAATGCAATCAATTCAATGTATATAATAATTATAAATTGATAACAAAAAGTCCACCATAATTTTACACATTCTGTATCACGCACCTGTTTTCTACAAACATGTAAACCGTCAAAATAGAGAGATGTACTGAAGATATATTTCCTCTCAATTAACAGTTAATTGTCACAGAGAATTTTTTAATCGGACAGCGCTTTTGAGGTTCTGAACCTAGAGATGATAAACATTTAAAAGGATGCCTTTTCTTCATGCAATCATATGAAAAATGAATATACTTATGAAAACAGAAAGCAGCACAAGGTCATTAAAAAGTGATTTCAATTTGATTTAAAATTACCTAACTTGATAACAGAAATGAAAGTGTATGACATTGAACTAATGACAGGGACGTCCTGATAGCATGCTTGCGGGTTTTGGCTCTCGCCCTACGTTGTCGGGCGGATACAACCACCCATGGGCATAATACAAGGACCGATGCCAAAACAACCATGTAACAATAATATATAACATGAAACAGGAAAGGAACAAGGACTTTTCAACTGCAGTTAAGATTTTTTTTGCATTTATTTATCTGTTATAAAACAGATATAGAGTTTTTTCCCGGTATTTTTTTTACTAATAAGTTGGAAATTTTAATTTTGATAAAATAAAAAGTTATGATAGAGACGCTGCTTGATCAGTCACATACCTAGGCGATACCAATAAGACACTGTTTATTTACATTCATATAGTGTATATCTTGATATTACCTTCTGTATCTTCTGTTTTTAATGTGAGGAATTTTACAATGGTTCTTAATACAACTGCAAAACCTCATTCATACCATCACATTATATTGTGCCTCGGTGGTTTGAGGCCCAAAGCGGGAACTTACAGTTCGTAGGGTCTATCAGCAACAAATTGGAATCCCACTCGGGCAAATCTTAGTGCTAGTTCCTTCAATTGACCGGGATAAACGGTTTTCTCCGAAACTCCGAATTGCTCCACCATTTGCCTCGAAACAAGAAAAAGAATCTTGTCTGGACTTGTCCAATCAACTGATTTCAATTTGTTCCGTCTTAGATACAAGGTTGAATTAGAATGCTCCAACACTTCTATTTTAATTTCCTATGGTATCGTTTTTATTAAGGCTTTTTGCGCCAATTTACCTGCTATAGTATGATTATTTTTTGAAAAAAAGTAATGTGTGCGACTTTTTTTAAAGAAAAAAAAAGGCGTTTCCTGTCTGGTATATTTGCATATTTCTCATTTTATTACGTAAATCAGAAATCGGCAGAAGTACAATTCAGTCAGAAATAGAAAGGTCACGAAGTGATCGTCAATTACAAAAATCCATAATTTATCTCAACTCAGTATGAAATAATTCTGATTGAACATGAAATTGTTTACACAAAACACCGATATTAGAAAACTGACAACAAAAGACATAAAAACGTGTAAATTTGATCTTAGAATTTGATGTGTTTTGTAGGGGTGGGTTCGTTATGATTGGAACTAAATACGTAACTCGATCAGTTGACGGTATTTTGAATTATAAGATTTAATTATTTAATCATACACTTCATAAAACTTCGTGAAAATGGAGATGAGGAATACAAAGGGATTCACGTTACCACTCGCTGCCTCGTTGACTTCCAACAATAAGGCACGTTATAAAAACTAGCTTTAAAAATCTATTTTTCGTGTAGCTGGTGTTCTCAGTTTAAGCTCCTCTAGTTAATCTTATTCCAATGAAACCAGAAACTTGTATCTAGGGGTTGTACGTGCGTTCGATCGAGCTTGTATTCCTATTCATTCATTCATTCATTCATTCATTTATTTATTTATTTATTTATTTATTTATTTATTTATTTATTTATTTATTTATTTATCTATCTATCTATCTATCTATATATCTAGTACGATATCCATTGGAAATTAAAGAAAACCGATTTAAATCTTGTTTAAAGTAGAGCACGTGGAATGTTTCTTTAGCGAAGTCTTTAATCTTAAAATGATATCTTTCAAATATCTTTTGACTTCTCGTTTTGAAAATGCCGGCGAGTGGCTACTTCATGTAACGATTACCCCCTACCCAGAGAAAAAATAAAAATATTTCACCCCTACATTATGCACTTCAGAACACTTTAATATTTTAATGACATAATTGCATTTTTTGTCTATTTTAAAAATATTTCAAGTATACTTATGTGTTATGTGAAATCATAAGCATTATGACAAATATTTGGCACACGACTTTAATATATATTATTCAAAAGAATAGTTATTCACAGCTGGCTATAATGCACCGTTTATATTTATTTGTTGATTTTCAATAAGTATATCATTTTTATCTTAACATTTAATCCGAAATAAATCGTTTATAAAAACTAAGTTATAATCCTATACAGTAACATCAAAGGGAAATAACTCTAACAGGACAATTGTCATGCCTTATTTTATTAATTAAAAGAAATAAATAAGCCAGATTTTTTTTTATAAAAGTATTTCTTTAAGAAATTTTTTTAAATGCATGAAACGTTTTGTATGTCTGCTTTTAAACTGCTAATACCCTGATCAGAAATATTTTTTACCACTGAAGTCAATGTAGGTTCACTTTGCTGTCGTTACAATGAAAAGTTGTTTTTGTTGCCACGCGGATACTAATGTGTACCCAAATTCATTTTATACTTTATTAAAAGGTCACTTCAAAATAAGTCACAATTGTTTTTTTTACATCTCAAATAGCGCCAGTTACATTTTATGATTGATTGAAAAATAGAACTCTATTACAATTAATTGCAAAATAATATGAATTATTTGTATATTTTATTTACTGAAAGAATGTCAAATACGGCATGTCCTCTTCATACGATCGTTTTACACTTGCAGGCTGAAATAAAAAAAATATGAAAGGTTTTATTTAACAACTGATTATAATAATAAACGATCTAAGTATAACATAACTGAATACACTAATCAATGCTTGCAAAGGCGGAAAGAAACAACAACACCTAGGAGACAAGAAGATAGAATATTAACTGTCTAATATAAATTACACATTTATCTCAAAGATCAAATGCTCTCTACGTCTTTTATATTGAAAATGACGTTACCAGTATTCAAATGCATCAAACGGAAAATTTAATGATACAAGCAATTTTATCTATTTATTTATTTATTTATTTATTTATTTATTTATTTATTTATTTATTTATTTATTTATTCTTTATTTATTTTATTTATTTAATTAATTCATTTTTATTTATTTAGTAATTTTGTGTTGATTTTTTTAAATTTAATTTTTTGATTTACTTCATTTTGGATTTTGTACTGATTTAATTATTTGCAAGCTGATCATTAGAGCCTGGTTATATTTTGCAATGCATGAACATCTTTCGAGCATTCTCGTGCGTTTTGTATTGCCAGGAATTTGAAGGCCGAGACATTGATATCAAGTGAATCCTAATGCCAAATTCTCGTTTCTGATTATCATAAACATCTCTAATGGACAAAATATCAAATCCTGTTGAGCCCTTGTTTGAAAATCTGTTTTATACTTACTGCTGCGTTGTGACAAATTGCTGGTTTTTCTAACAAGTTCGCGTGCCCTCTGTTTATACCAGTTGTGTAGTTTGAGAAGAAATATGTCAACTCAGTAGGCACTAAAAAGGAAAAAATAGATAGCTTATGCTGCATTTAATATCAATTTTCTACCCATAAGTTGTTTTGCAAGTGTTTATTTTTAATCTCATCAACCTAACAGACATATAAAAATTACGATTTCTCTAACAGACATATAAAAATTACGATTTCTCTAACAGACATATAAAAAATTGCGATTTCTCTAACAGACATATAAAAAATTGCGATTTCTCTAACAGACATATAAAAATTGCGATTTCTCTAACAGACATATAAAAAATTGCGATTTCTCTAACAGACATATAAAAAATTACGATTTCTCTTATAGACATATAAAAAATTGCGATTTCTCTAACAGACATGTAAAAATTGCGATTTCTCTGACAGACATATAAAAAATTGCGATTTCTCTAACAGACATATAAAAAATTGCGATTTCTCTAATAGACATATAAAAAATTGCGATTTCTCTAATATTCATATAAAAAATTGCGATTTCTCTAATAGACATATAAAAAATTGCGATTTCTCTAACAGACATATAAAAAATTGCGATTTCTCTGACAGACATATAAAAAATTGCGATTTCTCTAACAGACATATAAAAAATTACGATTTCTCTAATAGACATATAAAAAATTGCGATTTCTCTAACAGACATATAAAAAATTGCGATTTCTCTGACAGACATATAAAAAATTGCGATTTCTCTAACAGACATATAAAAAATTGCGATTTCTCTAATAGACATATAAAAAATTGCGATTTCTCTAACAGACATATAAAAAATTGCGATTTCTCTAATAGACATATAAAAAATTGCGATTTCTTTAACAGACATATAAAAAATTGCGATTTCTTTAACAGACATATAAAAAATTGCGATTTCCGATTTCTCTAACAGACATATAAAAAATTGCGATTTCTTTAACAGACATATAAAAAATTGCGATTTCCGATTTCTCTAACAGACATATAAAAATTGCGATTTCTCCCCATAAAACTAGAAAAAAAATCTTTTCAATTTTTTTAAATTCTCTGATCGTTTTTAATAATTTGTTAATATTACCCAAAAGACATGAACAAAAATACGATCTTTACCCTTAAAACTAGAATAAAAAATCTTTTCATTGTTTAAAATTTAAAAACGTCTATGATAATTTGACAATATAACCAGCCAAAATTATAGAAAAGTAGAAATTAATACTAGTACTCTGATTTAAGTATCATTATTATTGGTCCAGAAGAGATGTCCGATGGAAGTGAGTAATTATTGTTCTGATGTTAAAATAATTCAATAACAAGTAAAAATAGTGAGTGCAAAACTTTACTTGTTGTCAACAGCCAATGCAGACAAATATGAGACATAATACAAGTTGACAAGAGCTAACGTAACTAAATATAAGATTTGTACAATTTCCGGTTTAGTAATTGTAATTAAAAAGAACAATCACGTTTATCGCTTTGGAATTTATACACGCCAAGGAACCCGTATTTAATAATAACATTAACAAATTTAAACATTAAGGATATCCAGCATGTGTGTAGTAAAACAATCAAACTCGGCAAATTTGTTTGAATCATCCCCCCTTTTTTTAAAAATAACTTTTTTTTTTACTTTGATTTCCATAAATGTATAACGTCAATAATGGCGGACCGTCATGACAGATATGCATATAAAAACTTCCGGTTATTTCCCCATGTGTGCCTTATTTTAAAAGTTACAACAAAGATTTAACGTCAGTGTTCTGAATATGTGTTTTTATGTTTAGAGGAAACAAAATCATCTGGCATTTAGCTAAATGGGTAAGTAATTGTGCTTTACTTACCTCCGTTTACCGTTCCATACATGGATTCTGATAAAGGAGTACAATCATCTTCTGTAACGCTTATCTTCATCATCAGACCATTGGTACTGGTCATGTCCGCTCTCCATGTTAACATATCGAGATGCTGACCATTGTGAACGGATCCAAGAAAATTCAACCCAAGAAAACTTGACTTATCTGAAAAGTCGATAAATAAAATCAATCATCTTTGTTTTCATGTAAGAATTTCTTTATATGGCACATCAAAATTTAGCAGGTACAGTATTTGTTATGTATTAACTTTCTTACTCTCTTCATTTCTCACATCATGCTTTTATTGCCATCCGTCACGGATTGCGACGTTTTCTACAACCTCTTCCATATAACAGGTACTTTGTCTTATAAAAGATCAACGTTCTATCAAAGCAAATATCACATTTAAATCAAAGTTGAAGCAAGTTCAGTCTGAAGGAAAATGTGATGTGCGTACAAAAAGCCAATATAAACAGGTATTACGTTAATATACTCGCGATATAGCCACTATATAAAGCTTACTACACACATGTTCACTTTTATTTTATTTTTCAAAAAAAAGGTTTTGATTTAGATGACAAAACAAAACTTTAAAAAAAAAGTAATGACCCTTTCTATAAAATTAATACCATTTTTTAAAAGCTCGTATTAATAATAATTAAAGTACTCTTTATTAATAAGTCAACTATTTAATGTGATAACACATCAATTTTGAATTAAATCCAATGTATATTAATGTGTTTTAATTACAACATATTGTACAAAACTATTTTATATATTTCAGGTGATCTTCGGAAATTGTATAGTCAGTAAGCTTTCAATTCTAATACATCCCAGGAACTAGTGAATAAAACTATTTTTAAGAATATATTATTTTTCTGTCGACTTGGTCTGGAAAAAATTAAGAGACGTTAAATATTCAGATTTTGAAGTCGGTTGCGATTCTGATGAAAAGAAATATGTGATAAAAACAAAATCTGGAAAAAAAAACTTTTTACATCAAGGTGTTAGAATGAAAATAAAGGTTATGGCGGACAATGATTTGTGCCTTTTGTAAAATATATATGTGTTAGAAACGTAATGATGAATGTGATGCATTTTTTCATCACCCTAAACAGACATTTTTGGATAGTGAAATAGAACGGTATGATAACAAACGAATGGGAAAACAAACAATATATATATATATATATATATATATATATATATATATATATATATATATATATATATATATATATATATATATATATATGAAGAGAGAGAGACAGTTTACCTGGAATACATGGTGGTGTCATTGTTTGGTTCAGTCTGGAAGCTGTACATTTACCTTGAACGATAGTATATGACATCATCTAAAAGAATAAATGCTTTGAATGACGTAATGAAGTTGATCTACTAAAGGTCAATTGAAAAAGCCAATTATTACAAGCTTGATTCTATGTCATTGGTCAACAACGTAAATTTTTTCAAATTTTTATTTACTTGTTTATTTTCAATTATTATTATTATTTTTATGTTGTTACATGTCACATGACATTTTACTGTGGCTACAAAAGTAAAAATTAAATTGCAAATGTACACTATCAACATCAAAACTTTAATACGAAATTTAATATTTAATTTAGTAAAAGTAATAAAATACATTTGGTAGAATCTGATCAAACTTTGACCAAACCAATTATGGTCGAAATCAAAATTCAAAGTAATGATAAAAATTCTGAATAAATATGTTTTTTTAAACTTACCTCATTATAATCAGACAATACTGATACTACGGCGTTATTAATCATACGGTCAGCTCGAATCCTTTTACGATCATAGTCAAAATAAAGCTTAGCTGAAAACTAATAATATAAAAAGTCATTATATACATATGTTTTATTATTGTGATGGATTTGTATTTAACAATTTTGCTTAGAAAAAAGCATGCAGTTAAAATATTACAATGCAGAAATGCTACTTTGTTATTCAATATACGCGTAACTTCTTAAAAGAACAATACGGTTATTGTACTGGTCTGTCTTATTTCTTTTTTTAAAAATTATCTTTTAATACATTAAAAAAAGGGTATATGAAAATATAGCTTTTTCAGCCGCAACTTAACTCTGTTTAACATTTGATGCTTGAAGTTTACTGTATTTTAATGAATATTTGATTCTGTAAAAGGTTCTAGCGTGTTTTATGGATTAGCATACCAATAAAGTCAGTTAAAATTTTCCATTTCCAGTGATGGAATTAATGTATTAATCTATTTAGGTCACAAATCAGTCTGCAATTAACCTAGTGAGCGACCTTATTACTCTTATCTTGATAATTAAGCCGTATTAAAGCAAATTAAAATAATAAAAAGAAAGAATGAAAGAAAATCTTACATCAATTATAGTAACGTTTCCTGTTTTAGGATTTACGGTTCCTCCGACTTCAGATATAATTGCTTCAAATTGATTACTAGTACAGCATGGTGAATAAGTTTTCTGAGCGGCAGCAATGGCCAGCGGGGCAATTAAAAACAAGAAAAAAGAGTACATTGTTCTGACGCTGTAATTTCAACTTTAAAACTGGTTCCTTTCTTATTTTAAATTAAATACTAAGTGAGAGAAATTCTAGCCGGTAAACACATGTTTTAGAATGTCTTATCTAAGATAAAGGAGAACAAATGTGTCATAATTGATTTACATCGACTGACCTTGGTTACAGATTTCGAAATGCTGTATTCTTGATTTCTTTGTCTTATCGGTCACCATTTGCGTCTTGAACGTGCCATGTACTTTAATAAACTTTTATAATGTGACTTTGTAATGTAAAGAGATTTTGTAGATGAAAAACAATTACTTGGCTATGGTTATTGTAACCAAAATGCACGAAATAACGAGCGAATAAAACAAGAAAAAGTAACAAGACAAGATAAACAAGAATACACTTTTTTTTAAAAAACGACAGACACAGGAATAAACACCAAAATTCAAAAGTAGTTCAAGTCTCAGAGTTTGAGATTTACAAGCAAGTTAAGGCCATTACCTTGCTAACGGAAAGCATAGTGACCAACAGACGCCATCATTTGGTTACAAGGTACGATACTTACTCTGGTTCGTACCTGCTTCATATAGTATAAAAGTGGAATGATGACGCCAGTAAAAATTCTTTTAGATCTAGGCTGTAAAATCGTTGATTGTTAAGTTAATCTGAATAAAACTTTTTCTTCTCGAGTTTAATTCAAAGCAATCAGAGAGTTTTGTGACCCGTAAGTCGGTACCCGACTCTATGTCACAGTGTCCTTAACTTTGGTTTTAAAACAGTAGGTACATTGTTACAACGCATATATCGAAAATCGAGTTCAGATTCCCAATTGTTTTTTAACCATGTCTGTTATCAAACGATTTTAAACGACCAAAACTAATTTGAATTTTTTTAATTAAAGATGAAAATGTGCAAGAGCTTATGCCTATAAACGGCATAAAACCTATATATTTCTTATTTCTCTAGCGTCTTGCACGCCTCAACAGTAGCTATTAAGTTGCCGAAACTAGACAGACATTAGATTAAATGACCAAATAATGGGCGGTATTCATAATTATCATACTAGTATTATCGACCGCCTTGCTTAACTAACTTCTGTAAGATTGCAAACGAAGATCTTCATGCTTCCTGTTGTATGTTTAGATAACTAGAAAAAGTAAAAAGACAAATTCTCTATCTTCAACATCGCCTTAGGTAGTCAAATCTATGTTCGAAACTCGTAATTTTGATTTTAGCCTACACATCGTTTAATGTTGGTATAAATATGTGTAATTTTATTAAAATCTACCCACAGATTTTAAGGTTATGTGACAGAAGAAAACACGGACAGGGTTTTAGACAGAACCCTTAATGCATAAGGTACCTATAACCTCCCCCTCTCCCAAAAAAATAAATAAAAATAAAAGTTAGCGTTATTTTACGTTTTGTATTAATGCGCACTTTTAGAGGTAGTTAGTGTTGGTAATCTTGCGTGCAGTGCGACATTAACATCGGCAACCAATTATAACATTATACCGGTACTTAGCAAAATATGGCAAAATGGGGTTTTGTCAAAAGAGAAGGACTTTTTCGCATGCAATTGACTAGAACAGAATCTCCATCAGCAAGTCGCCTTGGATATATACACATCACCTTATCCACTTGGCCCCTATAGTCATCTGGCTTTATTGACTGTTGCTAAGGGCATCTATTTTTAAGTAACGAATTGTTTTGTTTAATGCCCTTAGTTCTTTAAACCAACACAGGGGAAAAAAATCCAAGTTTCAGTAAAGGTACATCAGTCCAGTTAACAATTATATGTACGTTAAGGTAAGAAAATGGAATGGTATATCAGTACATTTCAGTACATTAGTTCAATAAATCTTTAATCGCCATTCCAACCTTGCGTGATAGCTAATGTCAAATGATTTGTTATCTACAAATCTTAAGAACATTGACTTGGGTTCCTTCTTTTGCAACAATTGAAATAATTTTATTTAGAGACAAAGAAAAGTCACCGACAATGGTTTCGATCAAGGTGAACTGCTATATTTTTATTCTCACCCACGCCATGGATTCGTCTAAAATCATATATGAAAAAAAAATTTCTTAAAACAGGAACATGACAAATTAAAGCAACAAAGTTACAGAATAAAAACAAGACCGTTAATTTTGAATTATATAATATTTTATATGAAAAAACAGTATCTTATTGTGGTATTATTAATTCTATACAGTTTACACTAGTCAGAATTTTCTCTGTCAATCACACAATGTATGCCTGGCGGCTGTCTTGGGGTCAGGAAAATTAGGACCAAGGTATAGCTATCTAACTTGATTTACAACTAGTAGTAATACAAACACTTTTACCTCTGAAACAAAACATTATTTAGTATTCCGAGAAATTATTGAGAATTGTGTATAATAAAAGTGGTAGATAATTTGAAGTTTTTTTTAAGAAACAAGCTTAATGAATTTTTTTCTAGCCCTCAGTTTGAAAACAAGTCTAAAACTGACTGGAGTCACTGTTATAAACTTAGGCTCAATTGATCCAAACATACCCATTTTAGGCATCAACCCATTGGGCCATTGTTTCTTTCTCATTCCAGTTCAAGTTTTGGCCTCCTGCTTTTAGTTTTACTGGTCAGATTAATCAAACCTAGTCATAAAATTTAAGTCAGTTTTGTCAGTTGTCTTGACCACCTAATTTTTGTTCAATACTGATATATAATACCATTTTCAAAATTCTCACAAACAAGTAAATATATATTTATCTTGTAAGCCATGTCATGGAGTTTAACTATATCTTCACTATGGATGTCAAAAATGCTGTCTTTGGCCCAAAACGGCAAAAATTGCTAGCTAGTAGAGGATAGGAAGCGAAATGAAGAAGGTCAATAACTCTGTGAGAGTGTGTTCTATGAGAGTAATTTATCATATAACTCTTATTGAATGTATTAGTTATAAAATATCAAAAAGATTGTTATATTACAATATGCTAAGAGTGAAAACATATATGCAGGCATGCGTAGTTTAAACTGAAAGGGTTCGTGTTGACTTCCACATTCTATTTTCAAGTTATAAAAAAAATTCATACATGACCTCTATATAATTAGTTTTTAACAAACATCGATGGTTATTGTAGTTATTTTAGAAAAATTAATATTTTTGTACTTAGCTGCATATTCTTTATATTAAAGGGTTTTAATGAGTATAAAGTATAATTTCGAAATCAGAAAAAGCGATCAAGGACTTGTTGTTAACACATGTGTACTGAAACCTTATCAATTTTGCTTTAAAACTGTAAAAGATGTCACTTTTCAGACAACCCTATCTTTGGAGATTGGACACATGATTCGTTATCTCTTATTCAAGATATATTAGCATAGAAAAAGTAGACTACAATTTAATTTTAGATCGACATCACAAATTACCACCAGAACCGAACAATGTTGTCGTATATTTGTTTAACTATAGTTTTAACAGCCACGTCTGTGTTGGCAAATATATGTTGTTATAAGAATGAATTTCAAGCAGTGTTAACACAAAATGGAGCTGAAATGCAGGGCGGAGTTCCTAAGATAATTGATGTAATGTATTTATAGTTCGTCCTTTTTAACTTTCTTTATCCTGACTTTTCCATAAAAATCTGCAAAATTTCCTGAAGAATTGTTTCCAAGATCATAGTTACACACATGATTTTTAACTGATGGCATTGCAATAGAAATGTACAGGTGCCTGACAACGAACAAACGTTTAAATTTTAATTTTCTTAATAATGTATTGTCACTAACTCATCCTCATAATTAGATATATGATTTCTAATAACAGATAATTATAAATTTAATGATTATTTTATTTCGATATTTAGAGAGGTATGACATTGTATTACAATTACGACTCAAAGATGATGCGCATCATGTATGAAGAGCAAGGTACAGTTTATAACTTATACCAGGATTATAATAAGGTAATTATATTTTTATATTATCTACATATTATTTATATATATATATATATGTCTGTGTGTATGTGACTAGAATCATAGCAATATAATGACACACGTTTTTACACTTTTGAAAAAACATTGCATTCATAAAATTTTACAGTATATTATTTAATTAATGAAATAAAAAAAATCACAAATGTAAAAATTATATTTAAATTTATCATTTTTGCGATATAATTATTAGTTTCCATGTCACAGAACGCATCAAGAAATTCGAGGATATCAAGGAATCGTTCTCTCTGCGCATGACAAATACGTGTAAAGCAAACATATCTTCACACTTTTGTTGTTGTTGTTGTTGTTGTTATTGTTGCTGTTTTAGAACAACTACTTTTTCTGAATGGTTACGGTTCCTTTTTAATTGTATATTTATGTCTATTGGTTATTTTACAAGTTTAGGGAAATCGTTTCTTTTGGAACCTTTCAATGTCTTGCTTAGCACTATATTTGTTTGACTAAAAGAATGTCATTTTCAACATTATTTTATTTTATAATATTTACAATAATAATAAAACTTAATCATCATCATCATCATCATCATCATCATCATCATCATCATCATTATTATTATTATTATTTTTTTTTTTTTTTATTTTTTTTTTTATTGTTGTTGTTGTTGTTGTTGTTTTTGCTGTTATTGCTATTTATTATTATTATTATTATTATTATTATTATTATTATTATTATTATTATTATTATTATTATTATTATTATTATTTTAGTTAATTTATTTTTAACATATCATAAATGACATTTGGATTCACCTTTACTGTTTCAGAAAAAAGAATACGTAACTTTTAATAGTACGTGTACACAGAGTGATTTGACATCAGTAATGCAGCCTCCCTGTATCCCAGGTAATATCAAAGTAAAATATCTAGTGATCTCATAAGAATGTAATAAAATTACATCAGACAGTTACAGAGAATAACAACATTCAGGAACATACCGAAATAACACCAACGAAAATGAACAAAGAAGTCAATGAAGTAAAGCTGTTTTTTTAAATTACAATTCTCTTATCTCGAGTTGAGTTGAGTAATGGTGTTTAACGTCCAAGTCAAGAATATTTCACTTATATCGAGACGTCGCCAGCTATAGGCGAAAGTGCAGAAATTTTGCCTGTGTGTTGCTCTGATGGCATTATACAGCAGGGTTCTTTATCGTGCCATGCCTGCCATGACACGGGACTTCGTTTATTTTAAGTTCCTATCCGAAAGAACCGTGACTTTCATTTCGTAATGCCGAGTGCTTGGCGAAAGAACAGTCACTACCCACTTTCAAGTCTTGGGTCAGACCCGGCCGGGGTTCGAACCCACGACCTTCCACTTACGGAGCGAGCATCTTTTCTCGAAAAGCTACTCATAAGATCCTTGCCCTGAATTGTATTTACATAACATCAACCGATGAAATGATGGCATTATCAGTTTCCGGTTTGTATTTTAGAAATATACTTGTTAATTCAACTAAAGACGTTTCTCGACTGGCCCTCTGTATGTGACGTCACAGGGTTACACTCTACTTCACGACAGTTTTTTATCCGTTATGTCGCATGTGGAAATGATATAATCAAATTAGAATAAAGCACAAAAGGTTATTCAGAAAATATTTCGAATTAAATGTTTACTTGTTACGTATAGATACTGCTACTGCTGTTGCTAGTCACATTATAGGAGGCCCTAGAGAAAATTTAAGAGCTACAACATATTCTATCGGAGATGATCAAAACTGGATGAGATTAACTGTTGCAACAGATTCTTGCACACCGTTAGCACAGGTACAACTGGACACAGCAAGCGCAAGTAAGTATTGATAAAACACAACCCTTCACTGGATAAATATTCAGAACAATCAGATCAGAACGATATCCAAGCTTTATATTCATGCGAATATATAAATAGTAAAATTTATTAGCGCTAGTAGAGCAATTTCTAAGCATCAAATAGTAAATGTTTCACTACTTGACTTGTTTATGGCTTTAATTGGTGCATGAAACCCTTAACTACAAACAAACAAACAAACAAAAACAAAAAACAAAAAACCCACCAGAGTCAATAAAAGAGTTTAGTTATAAAAACCGTTAGTAAGTCATAACAGAGTTGAATTAACCATGCGTTGATAAGTCTAAATATAGACTACCAAATTGTAGATTACGTCTCGTCAGTACAAGTAAAGCTGAATATTAGAGTTGAGAAGCTTGTTGACTTTATGTTTCTATTAGCTTCAAACGCAAATTTTGTTTTTAGTTATTTTTTGGTTAATCATCATTATCATCATCATCATCATCATCATCATGCAGTATGTGCTTTTAAAGTAAAGTCATATACATGTATAATTATTGATTATTTCAGCCCCAAGCTTGACGAGTATAGGCTTTTTGGATCTCGAAGGACTAGACGGTGCCCATGTTTTCGACCTGCCACCACACTGTTAAGTCTTTATAATTTACCATCAAAATAAGTGATCTTCTGAAGACACAGCAAGATGATTTTTTGTTTTTTTTTTAATGAATTTTCTTAACAATAAATAAAAGAAAACCGAAAAAATGTGTTTGTTCATTTGAAAGGGTGGTGAAATAAACATTGTATTATGTAAAATTGATCTCATCGAGTAATAATAATAATAATAATAATGATAATATATATATATATATATATATATATATATATATATATATATATATATATATATATATATATATATATATATATAATCTTCCGATTTTCTTAATATATATATCTGTTGGAATACATATGACATATGTTTTAATGGTGATACAATTTGACAAGATAAAACGGGAGTGACTTACGAGTTAATTCCCTTTCTTTGCCGTTTTTTTAACATCGTTTATCTCGAACTTCTTGTAAGTCGAACTTTTTGCATTTCCTCGTGGAGTTCGAGATATCGAAATTCAACTGTATATAAATAACTGGGGGCACTGGTGATTGATTTGATTGATTTAATAGGGTTTTACACCCAAGTCAAGAATATTTCACTTATATCTAGACGTCACCAGCGATAGGTGAAGTGGCAGAATATTTTTACCTATGCAGTGCGATGAGGGAAAGGTGCACTTAGCGTTCTTAAACGTATCACGCCAACCGTAACACGAGTCATCGGTTTTTAGGGTCAAATCCGAAATACACTGTGACTTTCCTAATGCCGAATGCTTGGCAAAAGAACAGTGACTACCAATTTTCAAGTCTTGGTCAGACTTGGTCGGGGTTCGAACTATCAACCTCTCTCATACGAAGTGAGCACTCTACCAACTGAGCTACCGTAGTGGTTAGTGAGTACTGAAGGCATCTGATCTATAAACATTGTCCATGGAGGTGTAACATGCAACACTTGTTTGTTCTGGCCGAATCGTTTTCAGACAACAAGGAATTAGAAAAAACGGGGGAAAGCGTACCCCACCAGTTTTACCAAGAATAAATCAGTGCATCAAAGGCTTTTGCAACAGGACCCTGTTTCCAACTAATCAGTTGAAAAATGGTTCTGATTGTCATCAACATTAATCTGAAACATTTTTGGATCTAATAATATCCAACTGCTCGAGTCTTGATAATTTCGACTTTCCAAAAGTGCTAAAATATTGCATGTACCCGGTAAATTTTCATGATTAAGTTTTTATTCTGACACCAATGCCAAAGATATTGTGCTTTAAGATTGTAAATCAGGGAACCTTTTTATTTCAATATCAAAACAGCAAAATTTTTTTAAGAAGTGTGCCAGTTTATTAAAGAAATTAACACACTTATAACTTAAAAAACAATTTATTTCGGGAAGTTAAACATGTCAAATGTCAGCAATTATTGTACTGATAAAATATATAATGAATTGTCTTTTGACTTGCTGCATTTGTTACAATCCAAAAGTTTTCAATGGTCTTTCAGAATTTGATCTTTTACCGAATGGAACCTAAAAAATAAATAATAAGTTACTTAATCATTTCTTATATAATTACCTATGATAGTTTACTTGCCGAAGGCGTATGGTTTATCCCCTGTGGTGTCAGTTCAATTGCCGAAGGAGTATGGTTTACCCCCGTGATCATCAGTTCACTTGCCAAAGGCGTATGGTTTACCCCCCCCCCGATCATCAGTTCACTTGCTAAAGGCGAATAGTTTACCCCCGTTTTCATCAGTTCACTTGCTAAAGGCGTATGGTTTACCCCCGTTGTCATCAGTTTTCTTGCCAAAGGCGTATGGTTTTTACCCCCGTGGTCATCAGTTTACTTGCAAACGGCGTATGATTGACCCCCGTGGTAATCAGTTTACTTGCCGAAGGCGTGTTGTTGACCCTCGAGGTAATCAGTTCACTTGCCAAAGGCGTATGGTTTACCACCCCCCCCCCGTTCATCAGTTCACTAGCTAAAGACGAATGGTTTTCCCCCGTGTTCATCCGTTTACTTGCTGAAGCCGTATGGTTTACCCCCCTGTCCATCAGTCAACTTGCTAAAGGCGTATGGTTTACCCTCGTGATAATCAGTTTACTTGCCAAAGGCGTATGGTTTACCCTCGTGATCATCAGTTAACTTGCCAAAGGAGTATGGTTTACCCCGTGTTTATCCGTTTACTTGCTAAAGGCGTATGGTTTACCCCCCTCCCCAGGGTTATCACTTAACTTGCCGAAGGCGTATGGTTTACCCTCGTGATCATCAGTTTACTTGCCAAAGGCGTATGGTTTACCCTCGTGATCATCAGTTTACTTGCCAAAGGCGTTTGGTTTACCCCCGTGATCATCAGTTTACTTGCTAAAGGCGTATGGTTTACCCCCGTGATCATCAGTTTACTTGCTAAAGGCGTACGGTTTACCCCCCTCCCCAGGGTTATCACTTAACTTGCCGAAGGCGTATGGTTTACCCCCGTGTTCATCCGTTTACTTGCTAAAGCCGTAGGGTTTACCCCCACCCCCCTGTCCATCAGTCCACTTGCCAAAGGCGTATGGTTTACCCTCGTGATCATCAGTTTACTTGCCAAAGGCGTATGGTTTACCCTCGTGATCATCAGTTTACTTGCCAAAGGCGTATGGTTTACCCCCGTGATTATCAGTTCACTTGCTAAAGGCGAATAGTTTACCCCCGTTTTCATCAGTTCACTTGCTAAAGGCGTATGGTTTACCCCCGTTGTCATCAGTTTTCTTGCCAAAGGCGTATGGTTTTTACCCCCGTGGTCATCAGTTTACTTGCAAACGGCGTATGATTGACCCCCGTGGTAATCAGTTTACTTGCCGAAGGCGTGTTGTTGACCCTCGAGGTAATCAGTTCACTTGCCAAAGGTGTATGGTTTACCACCCCCCCCCGTTCATCAGTTCACTAGCTAAAGACGAATGGTTTTCCCCCGTGTTCATCCGTTTACTTGCTGAAGCCGTATGGTTTACCCCCCTGTCCATCAGTCAACTTGCTAAAGGCGTATGGTTTACCCTCGTGATAATCAGTTTACTTGCCAAAGGCGTATGGTTTACCCTCGTGATCATCAGTTAACTTGCCAAAGGAGTATGGTTTACCCCGTGTTTATCCGTTTACTTGCTAAAGGCGTATGGTTTACCCCCCTCCCCAGGGTTATCACTTAACTTGCCGAAGGCGTATGGTTTACCCTCGTGATCATCAGTTTACTTGCCAAAGGCGTATGGTTTACCCTCGTGATCATCAGTTTACTTGCCAAAGGCGTTTGGTTTACCCCCGTGATCATCAGTTTACTTGCTAAAGGCGTATGGTTTACCCCCGTGATCATCAGTTTACTTGCTAAAGGCGTACGGTTTACCCCCCTCCCCAAGGTTATCACTTAACTTGCCGAAGGCGTATGGTTTACCCCCGTGTTCATCCGTTTACTTGCTAAAGCCGTAGGGTTTACCCCCACCCCCCTGTCCATCAGTCCACTTGCCAAAGGCGTATGGTTTACCCTCGTGATCATCAGTTTACTTGCCAAAGGCGTATGGTTTACCCTCGTGATCATCAGTTTACTTGCCAAAGGCGTATGGTTTACCCCCGTGATTATCAGTTCACTTGCTAAAGGCGTATGGTTTACCCCCGTGATCATCAGTTTACTTGCTAAAGGCGTACGGTTTACACCCCCCCTCTCCCCTTGGTAATCAGTTAACTTCCCGAAGGCGTATGGTTCCCTCCCCCCCCCCCGTGTTCATCAGTTCACTTGCTAAAGGCGAATGGTTTACCCCCGTGTTCATCAGTTCACTTGCTAAAGGCGAATGGTTTACCCCCGTGTTCATCAGTTCACTTGTTAAAGGCGAATGGTTTACCCCCGTGTTCCTCAGTTCAGTGGCTAAAGGCGTATGGTTTACCCCCGTGATCATCAGTTTACTTGCCGAAGGCGTATGGTTTACCCCCTTTTTGTTTAAAACTGTTCGGCTCGATATGAGTGAAGGAGCCGTGAATGAGGTGTTAAAAAAATTCATTTAACTTATTCTAATACTTGTAATGTAGTATGACAAGCAATAAAATTATATTGGAAAAATTAAATAAAAAAAACGATAAATCATGCCATAAAAATAAAGAGCAATGTGAAAATAAGTTATTGATAATATTGGTGCTCTATAATTATAGAAATATCATGAAATTGATTTTACCAGAAAATATACTTCAACTTTATTTAAAACAAAGCTAAGAAATTATTGAAAATAAAATTTTTGTAAAATTACGTAAATCTATAATTAAATTTCAAAAACCATGAAATGCCTAAATTATTTAAATATTTTACTTACCACAAACGTTCCTTGAACACTTTGACATTGGGGTGGAATATCAAAGAAGTCTAATCTACTCAACGTTGTGGTAAAGTCCGAGAATAAGAATGTTGACTCATACGCAACTAAAAGTATAAAAACAAAATCAGATTAATTGTATCTAACATAGACGACATGTTCTACTATGTTTTGTTCAAATTCCTCACAAGTAAACATAAAGCATAGGCCGTTGGCAAGTGAACTGATTACCAAGGGGTAAACCATTCGCCTCCGGCAAGTAAACTGATGATCACGGGGGGACACCGTGTTGTTTATTGTTATTTTTAACACTGTTAGCTTCAGTTTTGATGAAATTCTAAACTTTACATTTGTATAAACCGGTTTAGTAAATTTATAAAAAATGTTTTGGTCTTATTAAAGAAATAATTTTTTCCTTAACAACACAAAGTAATGAATTACAATGATCAATTTTATTTTTAGTGTGTCTTATTTTAAAAAGTCAAAGAACTTGTTATTAGATAGCTGATATATACATTTCAAGCAAAATCTAAACTGATCATTGTAAGTTATTCATAAAACATTTGAATCGAACACTGTATGACATTCGTGAAAAAAATCCAATGATTTTCATTTGTTATTCATACATATTTTGGACTGACCTTTGTAAGTTCTTCATACACTTTCTGAGTGAGCAAATGTAAGTCGTTCATACAAAATTTGGTTTATCATTCAAAGTCATCAATGTAAAATTTTGAACTAGTCATGTAAGTTCTTCATAACATTGCAAGTTGCTGGTGTCTGAAGTCAATCATATAAAATTTTGATCGACCAAAGTAAGTCGGCCAATAATTTTCATACTATGTTTTTTTTTTTTTTTTCTAAAAGTTAATTTAGCAAAAATCAAATACAATGGTTTTACTCAAACTTAAATGGCATTTGTATTTTTAAACACCAAAAAGATAAATTTAATTTCCAAAATCACAAAATATATAATACCTATTAAATGTATTGAATATGTTATAATGTTTTGTTTGTTTGCACAAAGGCAGCAGCAATTGCAATACAAGCACCAAATAAGCAATACATTTATTATTCATTCACTATTAAACCGAACTTATGCAATAAATGTGTCATGTGCTATTTTTTAATTTTTATGTAATAGTGCAATTCAAAAGTTTATCATAACAATTTTGAATTACATTATTACATAAAAATTAAAAGGTAGCACATAACAAATGGGTTAAATGACCATTATACTGGACTTCCATTAGAACTGTACATTTATCTTCGTAGTCTTTTTTTTCTATAAATCAGTTTTTGGAATGCCAGTAGCGTCAAGTCGATGTCCTTGGAATATAATTAGATGTATTTAACATATCATTGTAACTTTATAAAAAAAATTATAGACTATTAAGCTAACAATATTAGCTATGGTTCTGGTACATCTTCTTGGTAGTTAGATTTTTACAACTGCTTACAAACGTTAAGTTTAGACACTTTTATGATGTTTAATGTAGCATAATTACTTATGTTACCTCCTCCATTAGGTTCTATGACATAAAAAGATTCAAATGTTATGTCCTAAAAGATATTTGCTACTGTCACAAGTCATAAATATAATACAATGTCCGAATGGTAAAAAGATCAATATTTTACGAAATGTTGTTGCATTGATGCAAGTTTAACTGTATTGACTGTTATTAACATATGCAATTGTGCCTTGAATACATACTAAACAAGATTCTCAACTTGTGCTTGCCACAATTACAATTCTAGTTATTATTATTATTATTATTATTATTATTATTATTATTATTATTATTATTATTGTTGTTGTTGTTGTTGTTGTAGTTCTTGTTGTTCTTGTTGTTCTTGTTGTTGTTGTTGTTGCTGTTATTATAAAAGGGTTTTAAAAGAGTTTGAAAAAAACTGTGGATTATATCATTTAAAAGCCTCAAAAAATAGACTAAAGTGAATAAAAGAATCACAATCGTCGCATTATGGGTGCATTAAATGACCCATGCGAAACTGCGCTACATGATTTTTTCTCCGTAAATAATCGTTTCCGTCACTTTTTTCAATAATTACGCATGACTTAAAGCAGGAATTTTTGCAGTGTCTCAATTATACATCCTAAAGACCATTTATTCAATAACATTGGTTTTTAACTTTGGTTTGTGTTAAATTTCATATGAAAAAAGTTTTCCTTAACACGTTATTGTTACACATATATTTTACCATTCAAGTATGTAACGCGATTTTACTGTGAATTGAATGAATTGATATGAGTCAGTAACATTGTGATAAAATCACGACAGGTTCAAACTGAATCGGTAAAAAGTAAATTGGACATATTTCCTTCAGTTTGTTCCATTAAAAACTATTAAGAATCAAACTAATAGGAAGATACCAATTATACAACAAACGTTATGAACGGAGTTAATTTTACACTCTCCGTCATTTATATATGTCCCAAGTTATCACCTGACAAATAATCCCTCGATACTTACCGGATTACTTGAAATTGTAACTTTTTTCTAAGTTTAATATTAATTGGTCCGAGTTCATTGTTTACTTACATTGTCTTTTTTACCTGTTCTTTTAGCTTTTGTCAAACGTAAATTGAATATTTCAGCAAATGCCACCTATCATGGAATGACAGTTGTTGGATTTTGGGAACATAATATACCCGCATATACATACATGAATTATAATAATGAATACGAATCCTATATCAGAACTACTGCAACTAGGAACGGGGTGCCCATTTCCCTGTGAATCCTGACGGATGTGAGTATGAAATATGGATCTTGTTTCTGTCATATCTGGATAAGAATCAAAAACACCGTGTTCAGTGTCTGATAAAAGTTTGATGTTTCATAATTTTTCTTGTTAGTTAACTACAGGAAATATAAGTAGTTATTCTTTGTATGTATGGTGTCAGTCAATTTCATATGGGACTAGCTTGATTCCCTTTATATGGGAATTTTTTGATTCCCTTTTATATAAGACTTGCTTAATTCCCTTCTATATGGAACTTGCTTCATTCAATTTTACATGGGACTTGCTTAATTTCCTTTATATGAGGCTTGCTTGATTTTCTTTTGTATGGGGCTTGCTCGATTTCATTTTATATCTGACTGGCTTGATATTTTTTTATATGGGACTTGCTTGTTTCCCTTTTATATGGGACTTGATTGATTTTCTTTTACATGGAGCTTGCTTGATTCCCTTTAATATGTGACTTGCTTGTTTCCATTTTATATGGAACTTGCTTGATTTCCTTTAATTTAGGACGTACTCGATTCCCTATAACATAGGATTTGTTAGATTCCCTTTCATATAGGACTTGCTTGATTGCCTTGCTTGATTCCCTTTAATATGTGACTTGCTTGATTCCCTTTTATATGGGACTTACTTGATTCCTTTTTATTTGGGACTAATATATATAATCGTTATTATTATTCCTCCTGGTATTATTGTTTTGAATCTTTAGCACAACAGAACTTGATTCATTCCGACTACATCCCTACAATCAGAGACCAAAGTGTCTTGAATCCCACTCAAATGTGCATGCATGGTATAATAAGTTATTTTGATTTTCTAAGCCCTGAGCGGGTACTTCTGCTGGTGGAGTAAAACTCTCCGAGGGTATCCATAACTCAGTAGGCAGTACTTTGTGCTGTCAGAAAATGTACCATTTAGCAAAATTTTCAGTCGTCTAAAATTTGGAATTAATTTAAAACTAAGGTTTGTTCCCTCAAGCACAGCATTCCTTAGCTGGATTTGGATTTATATAATTTTGAAACTTTAGATTCAACATTTTCAACTGTTTGGCTTATATTTTGTATGTATCAAACTTTTCGGTCTTAGTGTCACTGATGAGGAATGAATTACCGAAATGTGCACATCTGGCACATCAAAATTTAACTGGTATTTGTATTATATATTTACTACCCATGAGCAGGTACCGCTGCTGGTGGAGTAAAACTTCCCGAGGGTATCCATAACTCAGTAGGCAGTACTTTGTGCTGTCAGAAAATGTACCATTTAGCAAAATTTTCAGTCGTCTAAAATTTGGAATTAATTTAAAACTAAGTTTGTTCCCTCATGCTCAGCATTCCTTAGCTGGATTTGGATTTATATAATTTTGAAACTGTAGATTCAATATTTTCAACTGTTTGGCTTATATTTTGTATGTATCAAACTTTTCGGTCCGTTATAAATAATCAAAATAAAGATTAAACTAAATATTTAGCTGGTGTTTGCGATGTTATTGTTTTTGTCTGAAAAAATGTTCCTTCTTTTAGTTGCCTTGGAAAGGCCACTGGTTTAAAAACATAAAATCATATAACCTACATAAGCCGCCTTAAACTTGTGTTATGGTTAGTTGTCGTTGAATAGCCCTGGTTATAAAGTATGGAAAGATCTTACAAACTGAAAATTAATTTGTCATTGCCTTAATCTAGTAACCATAAGTAAGCACGATTGTGAGAATTTCGGTTAATTGGAAGGTCTCTGGTTTCATTGCTCAGAAATTAATGCTCCACATTGGCATCAACTGCTAGTGACATTTTTTCCCTTCAATCCTGCAGAAAATGTAAAGCATTTATTTATTTATTTATTTATTTATTTATTTATTTATTTATTTATTTATGTCGAGGGTTTTCAAGTTTTTTGGGGTTTTTTTCATGTACAGGTACTGACCTTAAAAATTGGATTAAATAAAATTACTTATTTAACACAGATAAAAATTAATTATCATAATTATGTAAGGAAATAGCTTTTTGCAGTGCATAAATCATTTTAAGTGGTCACACTGTTTGGAAATTGGATTTTACCAATACAGAACAAGTCAGAAGAATTCTATCATTACCAGTCAACAAAATATATTTTCAAAAATAAAAACTATTCAGCCGTTTTACCTCCGTATTTTTAACTGACCAGTATCACTTAAATTTCGTGATGGTCAAAACTGTTTTTTTTTTACAATCAAATGGCTTTATATATTTTTCTTACTTTGACTTGTTAACTTGTTTCTTCCTAAATGTCTGTCGTGTTCTTGGTTGTATTGCCTATTTACATATACATACAAGGCTCACAGAACGTTTTATGGCCTTGTCATTACATTTTACATGTAAGATTTGTAATGAAGTATTGACTACATACAATATAAATGTACAAGGATATAACTGATGGGTCAATGATTCCTCAGGGAGCAGTTATCCTAAATAAGGTTCAGCAACTAGGTTAAATACCATTGGTAATTCATGAACTTAATAAATGGTTCTATTTCTATTGATCCAATGGTACCTTTATGCAGTCAAACCAGTGTAGTATCGTATGTTTTATCGTTATAGATCATATGCTTGTCCCAATATAAGTTATGTTGTAGGTATATGTAGAAAGCATATAGATAATGTGAATTAAATTAGGTTTTTCCTGAAAATGTTTAATGAACTAAATTCGTTTAACTTAACCCACGAAAAAAAACCAAAAGTGATTTATGTAATAGGCATGTTAAATGTATAGAATTGTATTTGTATTTGTATCCCCCCACCTTTAGAAAAAAGAGGGTGTATTGAATTCGAGTTTCCACCTTCCTGTCCGTCCGTCCATTCGTCCATTTAATTTCTTGTCCGGAGTAAATCTCTAAAACTATTCATCACAACTTAATTAAATTTGCTTCAACAGGAATAGGATCTATCTATATTTACACAAATTGGGATGTGGATTTTTCTTGGAGTTATGACCTTTAAATTTTCGATGCAAATTCTTTTACAGAGTAGTTCTTCAAGAATATTCATCACAGCTTTATGAAATTTGGAACAAAGCATCAACAGGAATAGGATATATGCATATCCTTAATCCGAACTATGATCCTTTTAAGTTTTCAATTCTTGTCATGAGTAATTCTCCAGATTTATTCTCCACGTGATTTGAGTAATTGTCCAAGGACGCTGCTTGAGATTGTTTAATAATTTTGTCAACTAAATGAATGTTTATATCACATATTTCATGATCAATAAATATAAAAAACAAGATGAGAAATTGATTTCCGAAATTTACACATATGTCACAGCAAAAATTACCAGGTATTGTTGTTAAATATATACTAAGATTTTATTTGTTTTTTTTACTATTCAGTTGTTGCATCCTACAGCAAAAAAACTAATATCGTAGTTTTTTTATAAATCATTTCACATATAACAGACTATCTTGAACATACTTAGAAATTACAAAAATTATCCTAATAATAATAATAATAACTAGAGATTGTAACTGGGATACCAGTTACGTATGATTCCCCACCATCCATAATCTATATATTGTCTAAAATATACACCTGCTGATGGACTGATCTCGAGATGGATCGATAGTACGTTTTTTGTTAAAAGAAACCAATTGAATCTGCATGTTTAAATTTATAATTCGAAATGTATGTAAATTTTACAAGTTCAATAGATCAGAATCATGCGTTCTGTCTTCTAACATAGACCCTATCCATTAATTTGGCAATTACAATTAGCTGGTGTATTTTGATTGGACAAGTATTCAACTTTGATTGATAGCAAATCTATTTCACGAACTGTGAGGTGTTTAACCAACAAATTTGATTGACGTGTGTCATGTATGTGAAGTAGCGATAATCTACATATTTGATTTAATGGATAATTGACAAAGAGATTAAAGCAATTATACATATCAAAACATGTAATAATGCTATTGAATTTGTTTACAATTCTTTGAATAGGAATTTAATCCTGTAAAATTGCCTTAAGAAATGAAATCAAGTATGCCATAAGATAGTGTTTCTTGACTGAGGGTGGGTGTTAAGAATTCTGGCTTCCCACCCCTACCCTCTCTTGAAAAGGATTTCCTGGAGGTTTTTATCACTCTTTTCAAAAGTCCACAATGAACAAGAAAATATACAGATGAGTGGAAGGGATTTTAACTTTTTAAAAGCTATACATGTACATATCACTACCCACAGTGGGAAATGACCTAAGATGTCCTTTATTAATATCACTCTATTCAACTTTTCATAAGGAACCAGAAAATACATAAATAAGGGGTGGGGATTTCAATAGTTTAAAATTAACTTAGCACCACCCAGCCCTACCCTTCAGTGGGAAAGGACCTTAGGTGTCTTTGATTAGTGTCATTCTTTTCATTTTATCATTAGGAACCAGAAAATATATACTTTAGGGGTGGGGATCTCAACAGTTTAAAAGTTATGACAAAGCCCTATATATGGTTTTATAGCACACTGCAAAGTGTTTAAGGAAAAATTGGTGATTTTTGTTTTTAAGACCCCATCTTCCTGTCCCTCCCCCAATAAATACACATGGATGTAAAAACTTTAATGGTGCAAGAACCTATCCTAAAATTTTTGAACGAGATTGAATGATGCGTTTAACTTGTTTGGCAGTGCTGATAAAAATTTGATATATTTTTAACAATTTAATACATAGTTACTGAGAATTTATTAAGAACAAATTCTGTATGTGAGAAAGAGGTTAGTCACTTAATTAACATGTAGTTCATTAACATTCAATCATTTTTGTTTAGTGCTTAACTTTATACATTAATTCAGATTACCCATTTTTATCGGGCGCTCATATATCTGAGAAACTGAAGAAGAAAGAAGAAGATTCTGTAAGAGTTATCTCTCTTTGTACGTATTGGACAGAAAGATGTTTGGTATTAAATTACGCAATTTACACGCACCGACCGCTGAGCCGTCGAGATAGAAAAAAATTGGATCATTTAACAATATCTACCAAGATAGCAGATTGTTGGTACCAAATTTCATCGAAACCAATCATACCGTTTCCGAGTTCTGCACCGGACAATTTTAAGGAAAAATAAAAAATTATTATAATAATAATAAGAAGAAGAAGAAGAAGAAACAGAACGAAAACAATATGATTCCCCACCTTTGGGTGGGGAATCATAATTAATAAATAGATAGATAAAAATAAGTGGCGGGAGATATTCACTATATTTGCTTTTTTTTCTGTACTTAAAGCCGAAATGTTGAAGTTGATTTGAAGTCTCATACATTAACACCTACGGTTTAATAGAGATATGTATTCATTTGTTTACAATAGCAACGATATAACATTCTTAGGGGGAAACAACATACTGAAATTACTGAATTAAATAGCTTTATCTATTGTTTTACGCATTAATTGTTGTCTATATTTTTGATAGCATTATTTAAAAAAGTATTTGAAAAACACTATAGTATGTCATGTCCAATTTTTTTTTTATTTAAGAGATTTACATCAGTTGCTGGTGCCAATATCTTAGTTTGTTTCGTTGCACGGCACGTTATCGCTTATTCCCGCTCTGTTCTAGCTACAGTTGAATAGAAAAAGACCTACAATTTGCAACCTATTAAACAAAGTTCATGGGGACCGTGCTTTCCATACTTAAAATTGTAATACTAGTACTGTATTTATCTATTTATAAACATTTCCTGTTTAGCAATAATAATAATTTCATATTACACGAAGTACATATTATCTATAACTTTCTTGTGATATAAGTGACTCTTCCGTAAACTTGTGATCTGTAAACACAAACTCAGACGATAAGTACCGGAAATAGATTAATCTCCTCAACCCAGTTAAGCTTTGGGATTAAAATACAGTTCAAAGTTCAATCATCTAAAGATTATTATGTTGAATTTGAATTGATTTAAATAGAATGTAAACAAAAATAAAGTGCTTTAACACTTTACAAATCAAAATGCTTAAAAGAAATAGGTCTGCGGATTAACTTGTTTATGTACATTAATTTCCCCAGGGTCAAGGTCAAATGTGATGGGATTTATGGTTTTGACTCGTCTGAGTCTTTTATCTTTTTTGTCTGAAATAAAAAGTCTTACCGCTGTAAGTTAATCGCTACAAAGTTTTATTTAAATAGTTATAATCAATCAGATAAAAAGTTATACATTCCAAATTAATCGTGAAAAGGTTAAACGAAAAACTATTATAATTTGTACATAGAACGTTCTGTCCTAACTGCTAGTTACCTGGAGCCAGTAACCATGTCAATAGCCATGTTCTTATTTTGAAAAAGTTCCAAAGGCCACCCAGAAATCAACAAACAAATTTTATTCCTGGCACTGCTTTATTAACTAAAAATGTTGAAACAAGTTAATATAGAGATATTTTATTGTACTGCCTAATTATTGTAGCAAAAAGCTGTAAGTATTGTACTGCCTAATCATTGTAGCAAAAAGCTGTAAGTATTGTACTGCCTAATCATTGTAGCAAAAAGCTGTAAGTATTGTACTGCCTAATCATTGTAGCAAAAAGCTGTAAGTATTGTACTGCCTAATCATTGTAGCAAAAAGCTGTAAGTATTGTACTGCCTAATCATTGTAGCAAAAAGCTGTAAGTATTGTACTGCCTAATCATTGTAGCAAAAAGCTGTAAGTATTGTACTGCCTAATAATTGTAGCAAAAAGCTGTAAGTATTGTACCGCCTAATCATTGTAGCAAAAAGCTGTAAGTATTGTACTGCCTAATCATTGTAGCAAAAAGCTGTAAGTATTGTACTGCCTAATCATTGTAGCAAAAAGCTGTAAGTATTGTACTGCCTAATCATTGTAGCAAAAAGCTGTAAGTATTGTACTGCCTAATCATTGTAGCAAAAAGCTGTAAGTATTGTACTACCTAAAAGCTGTAAGTATTGTACTGCCTAATCATTGTAGCAAAAGCTGTAAGTATTGTACTGCCTAATCATTGTAGCAAAAAGCTGTAAGTATTGTACTGCCTAATCATTGTAGCAAAAAGCTGTAAGTATTGTACTGTCTAATCATTGTAGCAAAAAGCTGTAGGTATTGTACTGCCTAATCATTGTAGCAAAAAGCTGTGAGTATTGTAGTGCCTAATCATTGTAGCAAAAAGCTGTAAGTATTGTACTGCCTAATCATTGTAGCAAAAAGCTGTAAGTATTGTACTGCCTAATCATTGTAGCAAAAAGCTGTAAGTATTGTACTGCCTAATCATTGTAGCAAAAAGCTGTAAGTATTGTACTGCCTAATCATTGTAGCAAAAAGCTGAAAGTATTGTACTGCCTAATCATTGTAGCAAAAAGCTGTAAGTATTGTACTGCCTAATCATTGTAGCAAAAAGCTGTAAGTATTGTACTGCCTAATCATTGTAGCAAAAAGCTGTGAGTATTGTACTGCCTTATCATTGTAGCAAAAAGCTGTAAGTATTTTACTACCTAAAAGCTGTAAGTATTGTACTGCCTAATCATTGTAGCAAAAAGCTGTAAGTATTGTACTGCCTAATCATTGTAGCAAAAAGCTGTAAGTATTGTACTGCCTAATCATTGTAGCAAAAAGCTGTAAGTATTGTACTGCCTAATCATTGTAGCAAAAAGCTGTAAGTATTGTACTGCCTAATCATTGTAGCAAAAAGCTGTAGGTATTGTACTGCCTAAAAGCTGTAAGTATTGTACTGCCTTATCATTTTAGCAAAAAGCTGTAAGTATTTAAGTTACTCTGTTTCATTTTTACCTGAACGAATGAGGCAAATCATTTAAATTGCTCTGGTGATACATCATGTTAATTTCAAAATTTGTTGTGGCAAAAAGCTATGTTTATCATAACAGTAGTAAATATTTGGTGTTTACTAGTTAGTTAAAACTCTTAGTCTATAAGCTTAGTGTTAACAAAAACAACAAAGAAACATAATTTTATTTACAGTATATTAAGAACATTGTTGGACTACTTATCAGAAGGTCCCAATGTGTAGGGATACCATCGACTTGTTTTTTGGTCAAAACGATAGAAAAGAAGCAGTTTCATACAAAAATAGGGTCTTTTTAAAATAAAATATAAAATGTTGCGGTAAAGCAAAATGTCCTTTCTCATAAAAAAACAGTAGGGATATAGAAAACTTAAACCAACATTGAATATAAAAAGCCCTGCTCCTGCTCCTGCTTACAACCACAGCTGTCTGTATAGAAGTCTTAGTGGTGTGGTTAAAGTATTTATATCCAATATTAATTAATCACATTAATAACTATATGACCTATACATAAAACTAAAAAAAAGTTTTCTGTAGTAGAAAAACTTGACTTTAATAGAAAATGATACGAGATATATCATTTAAGGTTTTATTTTAAAATTTAGATACATGTAAAACAAAAATTAAAACTGACATGTTATCATACCACCTTTTAATTTCGACAAATAAACACATTTTTTCATAAAATCATTCACTTTATATTTTGACATTAATATATTTATACCAAGATATTCTACTTCTTATTTTGGTAAGGAAATTTCCTTACGTTTTGACATCAACATTTTAATAAAATCACTTGCTCAACTCTCATCTCTCGACAATTACATCCAGTAAGCATGGTTTAACAGTTTTAACACGACGCACGTTTTACACAAAACTACTCTTGTAAGTTTCACACCAAATTACTCGCCATTTGTTTAAACATGACGCAGATGCTATACAAAATCACTTTTGCTAGTTTATACAAAATCACCCAATGATATCTGTTTCAACAGGATGCAGTTTTTAAAACACTCTTTTTGGTTTCACTTTTTATTTCGACAAATGCATTTAGAGAACAAAGACTTATACCAGGTAAAACAGTACTTTCTAAAATGTTTGTCATAAAATGCATATATAAAAGGATTAATGACATTATTCAGAAATATAAGTCTTATACCAATACTGTACAAAATTTTACCTGCGTAACTAAGGTTACTGGAAAAGCCTCTCTTTAAAACGGCTGTTATAAGTAATACAAGTACGGGTATGTAACACATAACAAAAACAATGGTGATAAGGAACAAAATCTTTGTTGTTTTTATCATTCTTTTTTCATGGAGTGAGTTTTGTCTCTGTCTGTAGACGTCTTCACTGTCTTTTTTACTTACTTGTTTTTTACTTGACCATTGCCTTGCTAAGCCTGCGATTATTTTTAAACAGTTTCTATTACACGATTGGTTTTCCTTTGTTTCGTCCGTAAATACATTATCCAACACTTCAGGATAATCGGAATCATCCGAGTTTACTGGAGTTTTTTTCGATTCTTTCGACCCAGCTTTATTGGCTTCATTGTCTGCTATAGGGGTTAACTTAATAGCAACATTTGAAGAGATCGACCCATTCGGTGAGGTCAGGGATGAAGATAAAAATCCCCTATATCGAGACAAAGCAGTTGATATCTTCCTTCCGATCAACGAATACACAGTGACAATACTAGTAATGGCAGCTATAATTCCGATGTTCATCAAACCATAGTAGATCTGAGGCCATATAGATTTTGCAAACTCGTCACTTATAGAACAATCACATCCAGTCACATTATATAAAATGGTGAAGTTAAAAGTGACATTATGATAAACCTCCTGTAAATATACAGTTTTCTTACCGTTGAATACAGCTTGTGGCAATGACATTACAACTGAAATTAAAATCCCAGCAAGGCAAACATGTAAGGCTTTCGATTTTGACATTTTTACTTGAAGTGGTCTACAGATTTTCCAGTATCTTTCCACGGCTATAATTTCTAGAATACATGTAGACCCAATTGTGACAAATGTATTAAACCCTCGGAGAAACTGACAGAGGAACGGAATGTTAAAGGTGTATGGCAAAATACTATCAGCTATCTCAAATGGCATTGCTACACAACAGTTAAGCAAATCCAGGAACGCCAAACACATGATGAAGGTCCGATAATTTGATCTGGTATGTAGCTTAAACCGACAGAACATAAGCACATGGACATTTCCTAATATGCCAATCACACACAGACAACCTAAGTAAATAATTAAAGGTAATCTTTTAGAAGCCTCTTCAAAGTTCAGTCTCTTAAGAATCTCTTCATCATTATAATCTTTATCAGATAGCACAGTGGTCATTTTTTTCTAGTCCTATCCAGTGACCGAATGTCACCTCTCAGCAATCAAAAAAATTGGAGAAAGTGATTTTAAAGTGTCCAGTAATCAGTTGAACATAGATATAACTTTATCACCGTATTTAAAGCTGTCTGTTGTCAAAGTCAATATTTTTCTTCCTGTTCAACAGATTATTTTTACTAGAACAAACAATTCATTATGTTTTACCTCGCACTTTTAATCTTCCTTCCTTCTTATACAAGATTCAAAAAGTAATAGGTTGCATTTAAAATCAATGTAATTTATTCAGGGAATTGTGTCGTAAATAGTTAAGTAATGAGGCTCTGGATGAGTGTCTGGTAATATCGATACTTTATCACAAGGGTCAGATTAACGTGAGTGTGAATTGTGTCGTAAATAGTGGTCAAGAATTGAGGCTCTGGATGAGTGTCTGGTAGTCACAAGCGTATGATTAATGTGAGTGAGTTAATTAAGATTTTCACGCTCCCCCAAAAATTATTTCACAAGTTATTGATATATCCTAGTGCTGGACTTTGTTACCTTTATATGTGCAAAAACAGTCTTTTCCGTATACTAAATTAGGTTTACATGGACGTGTTAAAGAAGAACTACATGGCTAGGTAAACAGGAAGCTAAGTTAAGGTTGATAACATAATTCACAAACATGCGCTTTCTAGATATCAACATCGAAGAAGCTTAGTACCTATTGTTGGATGATTATTGTCCTTTATCAAAAGTTGGGAGTCTGGTTGAGTATTGGGGATTTACGCCCCAGTCAAGATTCTTTCATTTATATCGAGGAGGTCAGTTCTTGCAAAGTGGAGAAAACCGTAGTACTCAGAAAACTACTGACCTTCGGTCAGCTAACTGGCAAACTATCTCACATTAGTATCTTCCCAAGTATGATTTAGGAGGTGAAGGGCACGTTGATCCGTAGACAGGCGTTTTAGACCACTTGGCCACCGAGGCCCCTGCTCTATTAAGTTTTTTTATTTAGAAATATAAAAAATTACTAATAAAATAAAAATGGAAACGTGTAACCACAGCAAGTAAATAGACGACACAAAAACATAGCAACTGAAAAATAATAAAAAGATAAGGTCAATAAAATCTGGATACCAATGATAATAAAATTTTAACTTTGGATTTACAATGGACATTGACAAAACAACATCCAGTAGTCGACAAATAATATATTATTCCCTCGTCTACAGCCCCAAGATTGTAAATTTATCGTTTAAATACCAATTGTTATCCAGGGCAGTATATAATTGAATAATTATATCACTTGTTACACAAACTTTCTCTGAAGTATAGGGTCGACAGGATAATCCTTTCCCGGAATTCCGTGTAACATGGAAGTAGGCTAATAATAATTATGATAATTAGATCTTAGCAGTCCGTTTACCATCAAAAGACAAAATCGTCATTACATTCAAATGGTCAGGAAAAACTTGGTAAGGTCACTGAATGGTCAAATCTTTTATTGGCAGTGTTCAACCTACACGTTTCTGGGAAATCCTAGCAATTAACATAAGGCTCTGCTAATATAGCGCATATTTATTGGATATGCTAGTAATGTTAATTATAAACACATTACAAGACCTACAGAAGCCACAAGAAAAGACCAAAATGTTACTCAAGCAATCATGAAGTAAATTAAATGTCCAACCCTAACCCTGACAAAATTTCATACAATATTATCTTCCCAGCCACACCGAAACGACTCGTCTTAAGTTGAAGAAATCAAAAACAATAAAATTGAATATTATTTGATAACTGTTTCAGAACATTTAAAAAAGTTCACAAATTTGTATGCGACTTAGAAGCGGTAATAGGAGGTATTACTCTAATCTTCCAGTTCCTAAAAGATGTAGAACATGCATTTCAAAGATTTTACGCCTTGATTCTTTCTCTTATACCGATATGGTCATGTTTGGAATGGTGGAGGAAATCGGAGTACCCAGAGAAAACGCCTAATGTTGGCAAGTGAAATGACTAACATTTTTAAATCTGCTCAAATAGGATTTGAACTTATTGTAGGCGGCAAGAGGTACTACAATATATATGCACAAGCAAGGCCCCTTTAGGTAAGCTTCTGATTTTCATTCGGTGTATTTACAAGAACATTGTATCCCGCCATTTAACGTCTACTTAAGCATCTGTCTTTTTTATTACTCATTATCTTGTAATGACAATCCTTTAATAATTGTAGAATTTGACCAGCATATAAAGCTAGCATTATAACACGATCGATCGAATGGCCAAAAAAAAAAAAAAACCAGTCGATTTTAAAGGCAGAATTACTATCAACGCAATCGAGCCATGTGGGGTCGATGTACACTCAAAACTTATAAAACAGCCAAAACAAAGCTACGTGGAAAACTTTTTCATCATTATGTGCACAATTTTTAGGTTAGTCCAGGTAATCAAAAAAAAGTACCGTGTTAACCTTGTTATTATTTTATTGTTAACAAAGGATGATGAAGAGAGTATTGCAAAAACAGACCAGCATTTCCAATAAAATTTAAGATGGTAGACTTATTTATATTCTTCTTTTTACTTCGATACTAAAATTGTTAAAATTTTTCTTTAGGAAATGGCGTATATCTGTACATATGTACTTAGAGCAAAGGCTTTATTTTCCATGCCAGGTAAGTGTTCGTTGATCAAAAACAGACTCATTGCTTTGAACGTTAGTTATGACTTATTATCTGTAGAATATGTAGGAAGGTTTGGTAACCTGCAAAAATATTTACACTTAACAGGATACCATTTTACACATGTAGCAAGTTACTGTCAAAAGCCGAGATTTTAATGCTCACTGTGTTTTCTTCTTTTTCCTTATGTTATAATGTTATCTCGGTAACTTTGGTTGGTGACAAGTTCACGATATTCAGCTGCAAGTGTCTAGATTTTATCAAAACTTGATTTTCTCCCACAGCGCCTCTACCCTTTTAATTCTCCTTACACCACCCAGACAAAAATATCAATGTGGAAAAAACAACATGAAAAACTTCACTGTTTGTGGAAGACATATTTGGTAAATCCTGCCAGAAACGCCTCCATTTATAGATTTATTTTGATTTCCCAGGAGTTGTAGAACATGAAACTGTTTATATAGTTTATGAATATTTTTCTTTAGAAGCAATCCCAAACTTACATAAACGATTAGATCCCTCCTACTATAACTAATGAGTTTCTCTTATTACTCTGATACATTACCTGACGACTCATTTTAATTACCAGTACTATTAGCAAATTTTCACCTGTTCTTGCTTTGATATTTATTGTAAAATGCAAAAAGGCTAATTTGTAATTGAAAATCCTGTATTTACTGATGGTTCATGTAATCAAGAACTCAAATTAACAAATGGCAGAATACGAAAACAGCGCAAGCAGGTAGATCTCTGTAATACAACTTCCGACTGTTGACAAATGTACCAGATTTAATGTCATATTTGTGGCGCTAGGTGTTGTGGTTAAGTTACTTTTGGCTGTAACAAACACTTTCGTTTAGTTTACTGACAGCTATCCCATAAAACACAAAAATTTACAATTTCAAATGAAATATAGTTTCAAAAACAATTACGACAGGAAATTATCACTAAAATGTAATTTTCAAGAGTATAATTACTAAAGTCTTCCATAACACTAACTTTGCTTACCATCAGATCTAGATAGTACGTCTTAGTAACCTAATGCCAAGAATTTGATAGCACTCGATAACCCGCAATAGCCAATAATTATTTTCTTATTACTTGTTTTTCGCCGCATTGCAAGTTACAGCACTATAAAAACGTTATTTCGAAGCATTTGAATAATTTTTGAAAGTTTCTCTATTTTTTAAATCTTTTTTTTATCGAGATTGCGACATGATCAGTCCCTGGAAAAGGCAATAAATGATGTCATTACTTTAAGCAAACGCAAAAATGCAAATCACGTGATCAGTGTGATCACAGGAATGTACTATAGAACAATAAAGCCTTTACATGGAAAAAATAAACAAAAACAAGAGCGAATTATAAAATAACAAAAACGAGATAAACAAATAAACAACAACAGAAACATTCTATAAAACAATAAAAACGGGGGCGAAATGAACAGCAGCAAAAATGAAATTAAAACAAAATCAGAGGCAAATTAAGCACCAACACAAACGATATAAATAACAACAAAAACAAAGAAAAATTAACAATATTAAGAGTAAAATAAAAAACAACAAAAAAGGGAACAACAAAAAATAATAATTAATATAGAACAAAATAAACGGAAACGAATTAAATAAGATAAGAACGAAATATAAAACAACAAAAACAGGGTAAAAATAAACAACAATAAAAACAATATTGAAAACAAAAGCAGAATTAACAACACTGAGAACGAAATATAAATTAACAAAGAGCTTACACGCAATGAATAGCTACAGGAAAAAAATATACAATAACAAAAATAAGGATCAAAGAGACAACAACAGGAGTGAAATATAGAACAACAAAGACGGGAATAAAATAAACAACAACAAAAAACACGACAAAATAAACAACAACAAAAAACACGACAAAATGAACAACATCAATAAGAACCAAATAAAAACTAACAACAACAAATAGGGGGTTGGAACAACAATAATAAGGACAAGATAAATATGGAACGAAGATTAAAGCAACAATAGGAACGAATACTAAAACAATATTTAAAACAGGAACGACAAAATGTACGACAATAACAGGAATAAGATATCAACGGTGTGGCGTATGTTTTTTAACTATCAAACCTTTGTGTCTTAGTGTCACTGATGACGAATGAATTTACGAAACATGCACGTCTATCACATCTAAATTTAACTGGTGTTTGTGTTATATTTGCTTACCCTGAGCGGGTACCGCTGCTGGTGGAGTAAAACTCCCCGAGGGTATCCGTAACTCAGTAGGCAGTACTTTGTGCTGTCAGAAAATGTACCGTTTAGCAAAAATTTCAGCCGTCTTGAATTTTGAAATTTCTTTAAAACGAAGGTTTGTTCTCTCATGCAAAGCATTCCTTAGCTGGATTTGGATTTATATAATTTTGGAGCTTTAGATTAATTTTCAACTGTGTGGCTTATGTTTTTTATCTATCAAACTTTTCGGTCTTAGTGTCACTGATGAGGAATGAATTTCCGAAATATGTACATCTGGCACATCTAAATTTAACTGGTATTTGTGTTATATATCAAACAACAAAAAAACCAAACAAATTTCAAAACAACCACCATGACACTTACAAATAAGCAACAAAAACAATGAATAAAATGGACAGAAAAGAATAATTATTTAAACACCAACAACAGAAACGTTACAACAACAACTAAAGGTATGATATAAAAAACAACAAGAGGAACAGCAACATAAATAACAGGAACAAAAAAATGAAACAAGAAAAACAAGAACGATACATGAAACAACAAAAACAGGAACGAGATAAAATTCAATAGTCTGGCTTGTTGATTAATTACAAATTACACACATTGCAGTGTTTCTTTTGAAATAGATAGTTTTAAATTTATCAACGCAAATGCAGGTAATTTTAGAAACTTGAATCAATAATGATGAAATATAGTTTGTTTTAATCAAATCATTTTAAATAGGTCTTATCAAGTTTGTCGATGTTAATTCTAGAAATAACTTAGTTTATATTGTGCCAACACTGAGAGCCTCAAATATACCATGTATTTTAAGTGTCATTCATTAACATCAGTTATGTAAAAACATTTCATACACTTGATGAATAAATACAACACAATGTTACATTGACAGTTTGTATTGTATTGGTGATGGTGTTGCTTCCGGCATTTTGTATTATTTAACTGTGTTTTGTGCCAAAAAAACACTTTCTTAATGAAATGGTTAATGTAAATAGATATAACTAGTGTTTACTGAACATTTTGTATCCTTGAAAATTTTATTTATACTTCCATGCTTTCCAAGAAATTTCATTATTTTGGAGGAAATTGTTTCTGCAGTTATAATTTTAAAATTGAAAAAAAATATTCAAACAATGTTGTTTTTCTCCACGATGCTATCTTTATTTGTCATTTATTGCAACTTAAAACTTGTAATAAAACTTTAAAATTACAGAAATAATAAAGCTGTAGTTACAAGGGATTGATTATTGATGTAGCAGAATCACAAAAGTAATGTAAACATATTAGATTCCATATCCTGTTTGGAGATGTTTACATTGTCGGTCAAATGAAAACAACACTACACCTACAGTAATTGTTTTTCTAAGGAGGCAACTAGATGCCCCCTAGCCATGGAATTTTGAATCAGTGTGTGTGTGTGTGTGTGTGTGTGTGTGTGTGTGTGAACTGTTAGAATGATAATCAGAGGGCCCTTATAGTTTTCTATTTTTGTCTCGTTTAATTTTCTTCATGAACGCTTATGTTCTCGCCTCCATTGTCTATTAACACGTGCATGTTTAAAGTAAATTTTACTGTACGTTATTACTGCTGACCTTGGTTTAGAGTACTATTAAAACCTAATTTAAATAAGTTTTGAGGTTTTTAAGAAGATAAGTCTAAGTTCACAGATAATACACCTTTCCTCATCACGAATATGACCAATAAACTTAGCACCTCACGCGTACCTAATAACCAGACAAAGGAAAATAGATTTATATTTTAAATTTCAAGTAGTTTTTAAATTACTTTTATTCTTCTATAATTCTTTACAGATCGTATTAACAAACAAATTTCGTGTTAATATACAATAGGTTATTTGCATTGGTTCTAATGTTAAACAGATAATTTTAAAGATCCAATTTAAATCGTTAACCGTCCTCTATCGCCTCAAGGTTCCCCAGCTACAAATACGTCACCAGTGATGTAGTATTTCACCTTATCTTCTTGAACCAGTTACCTTAAATCTCAGTGCATACTATACTATAGTTTTCACTCATTACTTGAAGCAAAACATTTCAGCTTTTACAATGTTTATAAATATAATTTTCATCCTTTTTACACAAGCTGTGTTCCTGAACGCTGAATACTCCGAGATAAAACCTTGTTGTGTTCCTTCATTCTTCGGATCTAATATGGACGTCACTGGTGCCTTCTTAAACAGCAAAGGATCTGGTGTTCCTGTGGATGTAAGAAATTTTCTTCGTATTTTGAAATTTAAAAAAAATTAAAGTTTTCATAAGTGTGTTTATAAACATTTTTTAGAAAATTATTCATTGAAAATTACGCTATTGTCGTAACACGCACACACAAACACACAGAAAGAGAGAGAGAGAGAGAGAGAGAGAGAGAGAGAAAAGAAGAAGAAGAAGAAGAAGAAGGTCCTCTTGACTTTTATTTTCCCCTATTTGTACTTTTCACTTGATCATGGGCAGCCACAGTAATCTTCCTTCTAACTGCTGTTTTTACGGATTGGTTTTAAATAATTTTTTTTATCTTTTTATTACATTCCTGCTCTGTATGAAACGCTGGGGATGTCTAATTGCTGGCTATGAAGTTTACCTATCTTAATTGAAAGTTTCATAGTGAATTGCGGTAATTTCATCAACAAATTTCGTTATAAAAGGTTCACTATTTTATTCACGGTTCTGTTATCAAGTATTTTTGTCCCTTTTACTATATTGCAAAATACTTTTATGTATAATATAGTTTTGTTTTCTTGTTTTTTTCCCCCGATAGTTTAGAAATCCCTCACCCTACTTCACTTGTTAAGAAAAAACACTTTTCCAATATACTGCTGTAACAACATTTAAGATATTAATGGCGTTAATTTACAGAAGCGCGTTCAATTTAACAGAAACGAATACCATTTTAAAGGAATTTAGAAAAGGAATCTATCTTATGTAAATTTAAGATGTAAATCGTTAAATTATTTTTCTCACATTAATGCAATATTAATTTTCAGAGATTATCGCATCTGTACTATGATTACAGCACAAACAAAACACGAATTGATGTCAATATTACCCTTCCCGACGGAACAAAATTTGCTCATACGGAGATTGCCGATTATTCTCGTGTGAGTATTGATACAATCACCAGGAATTGTCGGGTCAAAATTCTAATTTTTATTAGAAAATGCAAAATTTATATCAAGACGGTAGTACAGACAATGCTGAAGTGTTCGTTATTATGAAATCAGCATGAAATTGTGAACTTTCCAGAAAAGATGGTAGTAAACCTCCAAGAGGCCTTAATAGGGTCGTTTGACTGTAACGTTTGTTCTCTGACGTCACAGTTCCGGGAACAATTTTATTTCCGGGTAAATTTAAGACAAACTTACAGACCCCATAATGTTAGTAATGTTTTACAGTCATTAAGAGATTTTAGTATATAAATGATGGTTTAATTACAATAACATATAACTATCTTTCAAAACTCTACCATCAAGAACATTCTTCAAAGATAATTTTAAATAATTTATGGTTACAAACTTTGAGCAATAAAACATGAAATTTCTAACGTCACGAGCATTTCGAAGTCACGAGCATGGCGACATAGGTGAAAAGTGAAAAAATCTACCTACCTCTGACAGACACTTTTAATAAAGTAAAATTCTCTATTGATTATTAGCTAATTCTATGATTTATTTTGTAGCACATTACATACAAGATAGATGGTAACATATGTCACGTGATAACGTTTAACGATACAATACAAGATCGATGTATTCCTAGTAAGACATCTTATATTTTTACTTTAAGTGTCATTTGATTAAGAGATAATTTTTATTTCTGCCAAATCGAGATTTCCCGGTGGCATCTAGATATAACAAGTTATTTTACATTGGATATGAAACCAAATTTCACTACTAAACAACTGATATAAAAGATATATGAACTTAAAATAAATACAAATTGACTTAAAATATATGAAGCTAACCACAAAACAAATACAAATTGATGTAAGATATATGAACTTAACCACGAAACAAATACAAATTGACGTAAGATATATGAACTTAACCACAAAACAAATACAGATTAACGTAAGATATATTAACTTAACCACAAAACAAATACAAATTGACTTAAGATATATGAACTTAACCACAAAACAAATACAAATTGACTTAAGAAATATGAACTTAACCACAAAACAAATACAAATTGACTTAAAATATATGAACTTAACCACAAAACAAATACCAATTAACGTAAGATATATTAACTTAACCACAAAACAAATACAAATTGACTTAAAATATATGAACTTAACCAAAAAACAAATACAAATTAACGTAAGATATATTAACTTAACCACAAAACAAATACAAATTGACTTAAGATATATGAACTTAACCACAAAACAAATACAAATTAACGTATGATATATTAACTTAACCACAAAACAAATACCAATTAACGTAAGATATATTAACTTAACCACAAAACAAATACAAATTGACTTAAAATATATGAACTTAACCAAAAAACAAATACAAATTAACGTAAGATATATTAACTTAACCACAAAACAAATACAAATTGACTTAAGATATATGAACTTAACCACAAAACAAATACAAATTAACGTATGATATATTAACTTAACCACAAAACAAATACAGATTGACTTAAAATATATGAACTTAACCACAAAACAAATACAAATTAACGTAAGATATATTAACTAAACCAGAAAACAAATACAAATTGACTTAAGATATATGAACTTTACCAAAAAACAAATACAAATTAACGTAAGATATATTAACTTAACCACAAAACAAATACAAATTGACTTAAGATATATGAACTTAACCACAAAACAAATACAAATTAACGTATGATATATTAACTTAACCACAAAACAAATACAGATTGACTTAAAATATATGAACTTAACCACAAAACAAATACAAATTAACGTAAGATATATTAACTAAACCAGAAAACAAATACAAATTGACTTAAGATATATGAACTTTACCAAAAAACAAATAAAAATTGACGTAAGATATATTAACTTTACCACAAAACAAATACAAATTGACTTAAAATATATGAACTTAACCACAAAACAAATACAAATTAACGTTTGATATATTAACTTAACCACAAAACAAATACAAATTGACTTAAAATATATGAACTTAACCACAAAACAAATACAAATTAACGTAAGATATATTAACTTAACCACAAAACAAATACAAATTGACTTAAAATATATGAACTTAACCAAAAAACAAATAAAAATTAACGTATGATATATTAACTTAACCACAAAACAAATACAAATTGACTTAAAATATATGAACTTAACCAAAAAACAAATAAAAATTAACGTAAGATACATTAACTTTACCAAAAAACAAATACAAATTGACTTAAAATATATGAACTTAACCACAAAACAAATACAAATTGACGTAAGATATATTAACTTAACCACAAAACAAATACAAATTAATTTAAGATATATGAACTTAACCACAAAACAAATACAAATTGATTTAAGATATATGAACTTAACCACAAAACAAATACAAATTAACGTAAGATATATGAACTTAACCAAAAAACAAATACAAATTAACGTAAGATATATTAACTTAACCACAAAACAAATACAAATTGACTTAAGATATATGAACTTAACCACAAAACAAATACAAATTGACTTTGGATATATTGACTTAACCACAAAACAAATACAAATTAACGTAAGATATATGAACTTAACCACAAACCAAATACAGATTAACGTAAGATATTAAAATATATGAACTTAACCACAAAACAAATACAAATTAACGTGAGATATATTAACTTAACCACAAAACAAATACAAATTGACTTAAAATATATTAACTTAACCACAAAACAAATACAAATTAACGTAAGATATATGAACTTTACCACAAAACAAATACAAATTGACGTCAGATATATGAACTTAACCACAAAACAAATACAAATTGATTAAATTTATATTAACTTAACGAAAAAACAAATACAAATTAACGTAACATATATGAACTTAACCGCAAAACAATTAAAAATTGACTTAAGCTATCTCAAATGTTTGTACTTTGTCGGTCGGTTCGAGTTATTTTCGCTTCTTGTACCAGTGTTTGCCTTTTGCTGTAATCAGACTTTTTTCAGACGGATGAACATATTAATCTTCAGACTTTCATTAGGGATAAACAAAATAAATTCCACTCATACAGTAGGAACTTTGTCTTTTAATTTAACTAATATGCTTTGTGATTTCGGAATATCCCAAACAAATATTTATTTATTATTATCTATTTTTTAAAAATTGCAATTTTTTGTTTTCTTGTTTACTGAAAAACAAAATCTTCCTAATTTTCTAGCATATTTCGTCTTACAGTACTAAAGAATGCCCTTGTATATTCTTAATTATTATTATGTTTAGTTTCATAGATAATGAAATGCTGATATTCTCAATGAATACATTTTACTTCGCAACAGCCAGAATTAACGACAGGGTGGCCAACAAAAATGCATTAAAAATAAGGAACTTGATGCACAATGAGAGACACAGTATTTTAAAACTGAAATATAACAAATGTTGTATGTTAATTTTACAGGCTATGCTAAACTTGAATCTGTTTCGAGAGTTGGCTCAGAATCAAGGAATGTTGAGGTACATACATGGCGGTATATTATACCCGGTACACAGATAATTGTCAAGAGAGCCGTAATGGCAGGTAGTTGTATACCTGTGTACCAGATGCAGTATGGACTGATAGATGGAGGTACATAAGTGTTTCTACAATAGTCATCCATTAAACTTTTAAAAGTACAATGACAAGAACTCTCAAATAATTTCCCGATAAATGTGAAGTGTAACTACTAACGCGCGCGCCTGTGTGTATGTGATAACAAGTGTTAAAAACATAGCGCGTAAATATATTGGTTTTTCAAAATGCAATCAGGGAGATTGCTACGTACAACACTTAAAGGAATTTTATCTTATTCGTTATCGTGTTTTTTAAGTATTTGTTCATTATTATTCGTAGTAGTAGTAGTAGTAGTAGTAATATTATTTATTCATTCATTCATTGATTCATGTATTTATTAATTTATTAATTTGTTTATTTATTGATTTATTTTTATTTAGTTATTTATTGCACATGCATGTGCATATTTTTCGTACACGTGAGAAATTGATAACCATGTTTGATACCGTAAACATAAAACTTTTATTGGTTTGCACTTTTATATACGATATTACAGTATGGCTTTCTCATTTCGTGTTCTAAAGGAGCCTCGGCGGTCAAAGTTTCGGCTTAAAAATCACTTTTACTTGCATATACAAGGCTTTGTGAACAAATACAATAAACAATAAAATGTTTTATTTGCATATACAAGGCTTTGTGAACAAATACAATAAACAATAGAATGTTATATGAGTAAAACATTTCTCAATCACCGACAAGAATATCATGTTCTAGAACACATATTCAAAACATAGAATAGCGTATTCTATTACCCAGATATATTTTTAATTACCTAAAGTATATGAAGATTTTAAGGTCTTCCTCTTAGAAGCATAACTTATTGCATAAACGAAAAAAGTGTGTTATGTTTTTATTTGCAGTATCGCTATTTCTGAAACGGAAGTGTGATATAATTAATCTACTTTTTTCGGTGTTCAAGTTATGTAAAATTATATTTAATCACAAATTAATTGTTCTGTATGTAATTTTCTGTTAATTTAAACCAAATTTAATAATTTAAAAAATGCATTTAAACAATCATGAATTACATTTGATTAGTATATTTATATAATCCTCCGCCATGTATCAATTGTAGCGCGATTACTGTAAAAGTTTACATCTAAAGGTAACTGAACTGGAAAAAAAATATTTCTTTTTTTATTTATTTGTTTATTTCATTTATTTATTTTTATTTTATTTATATATTTATATTTTATTTATTTATATATTTATTTAATTCTAATTTTATTTAATATTTTTTTAATTATTATAATTTTTTTTTTCTTGAGAGAGAGAGAGAGATAGAGAGAGAGACCCTGGTGCAGCATTGGTGTAATTGTTCTTATTTTTATTTCAGTGACGTCATCTTATACGTATATCTTGATGGACAATGAACGAAGAAATTTTGATCCTTCGATAATGCAGCCACCCCATTTCTGTCATCAGAGTTAAAGTTATTTTTGGTAATTTTTTTCTAATATGAGTAAGACAGTGAATATGTTGTTTTCTTATATTTTATTAGCAATTTGAATGTTACAAAAGCTTATACAACTAGACCCATACCTAAAGAAGTGATCGATTGTTGGTTGGTAGGATGTCATATAGTTTAACGTCGCATCAGCATTTTTAAGGTATGTTCTCGACGAAATCAATTTGATAACCGTAATCTCTCTAAGACTTCTTCTTGAAGCTATTTTATCAAATATGCAAGAGAGTTTTACGGTCATCTTTGACGAATCGCGCACTATAGCGACTTTAACATGCTAGTTCAAATGGTCAGTACCCTGCAGACAAGCGTACCACTCTCCTGACACAGAGTGAATAAGTCGTCACTCTGTCCTCATCATGCCTTACGTCAGGCGAAAAAGGAGTGTCTCAATTTTTAAGTCTTGTGTATGCCTGGTTTCGAACGCAAGAAAATTTGACGGACCCCCAGTCTTTGCCCCACCGAGCCAGTATTCGAAAGCGCTGAAGAATGATTGAAGTAACTGACCGTATGACTTAAGTTAATCACCAATAATTCAGATGTTTCTAACTTTTTTTTCAAAATTCACCACTCACATTTTATTCTATTTTTTCAGGTTGCAAGATGTTATAAAATGAAAGCTGAGGACTCAAAATAGGGCAATTGTATTTTCTACATTCTCATAATAAAATATTTAATAAATATGTTTAACTTGTTTTTAAATCAAAAATGGAAATATGTTACTAGCGAGTTCTAGTCCTACCTAGCCTTGTCATCTAGAAATCGTTAAATGTTGAAATATGCCCCCAACATTAAACCAATATAAATGTTACAGTTTTATTTTATATTTCTGTACGAATCACAATGATCACACACTTCATATGTTATTGTTGTATCTGATATCAGTTTAGTATATTACACCATGTACTAGTATTCCTTTTAAAATTAGAACACATTAGCACATTTTTTAAATGTATGGATATTCCTAAACCATTCTCTCTTTCGAATCACATAGTCGTCACACCTGAGTCGTGTGTTTTCCTGCAGGTGTGTGTGTGTGGGTGTGTGTGTGTGTGTGTGTGTGTGTGTGTGTGTTTCATTTTAAGAAATAACACTATACACTGAAGAAATAACACTATACACTGCTGAAAGTTTACCAAAAAATTGATTAGGACAAAAACATTTTACCTGAGAAGGAAGACACTCTTGTAAAACAATCTGTACTTATCCAATTTGCAAACTTTTGTCTTTAATCAAAGAAAGAAGAGAAACACCAGAACGGATTGTGTTAGCTATTTTCGTTACTTTTAAAGGAATTTTGTAATGCTTTCAATTGATAATATGACTTAAACAGATTCCTTTGAATTGTGTTTGGTGTCTTGCAATATGTCTTCCCTTGTTAACAAATTAGTTTAATTGTGATGTCAAAAACGGTGTAATTTTTTTTCATAGAGATATGTCATTAATTTAATCAAACAATATAATCAATGACACAGTTTTCCAATAAACCAAGAAATACCCTCCATTCGTATGTGCGTGCGTCCGTGTGTCCGTGCGTCCGACACAAACCTTGTGCATCGAACTCCTACACGATTAAACTGACACTTTTCAAACATTGCAGGCTTCTTCCTTATCACCTGCAGATGGTCCCATGATTTTTCCCTGTTGCTGTCATCATTTTTGGAGAACGGTTATGTGCTTTTAACATTGAATTTATATGTTTTGAAAATTTATCATATACAGATTGCCCCTGATTTTTTTTTTTTTTTTTTTTTTTGTGTTGCTTTGATTGTTTTTGGGAGTTTTGTCCCCTTTATATTAAATGTTTAACATTGATCTGATAGTCTCTATAAAGTGACAAAGACCTTAGAAAGAATATATATATATACGTGTGTGTGTGTGTGTGTGTGTGTGTGTGTGTGTGTGTGTGTGTGTGTGAGTAAAATCTGAAAGAATGAATGTCAGCTGATGAAAGCTTTCCACTTATGAGTTATGAGTATTGTGTATTTACACATTATTTTATTTTTTACACATGCAATTCCTTATCCCGAAATGCAAAATCTCTACCAAGAATTCTTTTCCACTAATAATTCCATATGTTATTTATTTTATAAACTTGTCATTTATTTCCAACTTGACCAATATATTGGAAATAAAATTCTTATTTCGTTACAAATTGTAGCCAAAATGTAAACTAAAAAAGACAATATGCGCATAGAAAATAGAGAACGGTATAGCAGCTATACTTTGAAAATACCGGCGATCGAAGGATTTATTTATTTATTTATTTATTTATTTATTTATTTATTTATTCATTTATTTATTTATTTATTTATTTATTTATTTATTTATTTATTTTAATTTTTTTTAAATTTTTGTTGTTGTTTTTTTTTTGGAGACAATAAGTTCCCTTAGCGAGGATAATAATATCCCTACAGATAATTTGTGTTCTATACTGTGGTTAAATAACTCGAGTCGGTAAAACATTAGATACCAAACTTTTCTTTTGATTAATTTTAAAAAGTATATATTTAATATAAATATTAATTAACAAAATGCGTTGTCATAAAAACAGTGACACAGGCAGTAAATTTTTAAAAGAAAAATTACATGTAATTTGTTATTAAACAGTCAATACTTTTATAATGACATACAGGTATTTATTAGGACTTTCATATACTTTAGACAAAAGTTAAAGAGAAATAACTCTGTTATGTTTAGCCTATATTATTCGATTCCAGAAACAATAATCCGACAAGTAGCCTTGTTTGGAAAATAGAAGAAGAGAACGGCAAACGTTTGCAACGGAAACAAATTGATCCGAATTCTTAAAACAGTGGCGATGACATCTTGAACTGTATAAATATTTTGGGATACACACCATTCACTTTTCGTTAGAAGTTAGTAACTTTTAACGTTTTTCCACTAATATTTTCCGTCTAAAGCTAAATGAGGCGGTGCATCAGACTGATATTTTCAGTCTAAAGCTAAATGAGATGGTGTGTCAGAAATAAATTGTTCTGATCCAACACACAGTCACCAAACATAAAGTGTGTTGAGTTAGGATCAGAGAAATTTCGGACTTATATCGAGTGGCACCAAAATACCCGCATCAAATCACTTAAATGTGGCAAGTAAACCGACCTGCCCAAGTAGGTTTCAAACTCATACAGTCACAATGATCCATAATGTTTCAGACCACCGAAGTCCGTAGAGAATCATCAAAAAGATTGTATAAAAGCCTAATTTGGGGTCACAAAAATTCTTATTTTTATACCTGTATCACCGTATACCTGCTAGATTTTAATATGCCTGTATGTAAAGGTTTATATTCATAAACGTCAAACTTTAATATTCAATTACAGATATGTAACACAGATAAATATGTGCGCTAATCTAAACAACATTAGCTTAAGTCCCCAAACATCTTTGTGGGATTAAACTAATCCCTACTAGTTATGATTTATCAGGGATAATTGTGTACCATCAGAGGGCTGTAGATTTACTAATAATAAAATCAGGTATTATTTGAAGATATACAAGCTGAAATCGAGATAAGACACGTTTTGAAACTTTTCAACATAAAGTTCAATCAAATATGCATACCTTACTTAAATTGTAATTTCTTGCTGTTGCAAGAATACTGTACGTGTTTAGGAAACACTTGCAAAACAAATTTGGTCATGAAGGCGGAAAAATATGTGCCTTGTTAAATGCATGTTGTCATGTGCTATTAAAATAATGCATTCAAAATCATCACATGACAATGCTGCAAAATTCTGTAATCAATTTTAAGAAAAAATCTTGCTCAGCTTAGAACCACTTATTAAACCATGAATAGGTTGTCCAATTTAATGTCAGCTAAATCACACCGTTGTGTTTATAATACTACTGCAAACGTGGTAACTAAAGCTATAAGACTAACGTTAATCCCATATTGAAGTCTTTGGGTGATAAACTTATCTTAAAGCGGTGAAATAAAAATTTGTTTCTGATGATGCACAATGTGATAAACGAAAAATACTCTTGAGACTCTCGCCTACCCCTCCTCTCAATGGATAAAACGAACGTTTGGCTGCAAGTTTAGTTGTTATGTGTACGGTAACCATTTGAAATAAATAAAATCGGATGAAACATGTACATGACCATAGACAATGCAATCAAAAACAAAAAACAATCAACGAATGAAGCAAGAAAAGACAAGAACAAATTCAAGGTAAGACAAAAACAGACAAGACAAGATAAAACAAGACAGAACTGACGAGCTTGTTGGAAGTGCAATAATCTTTGGCTTAAAACAACATTACTGAATGTAAAATCTTACTTATTTTACAATCAGTGGTCTATAAAATCTGTTGTATTCTATTGTTGTCATTTTATATTGTTGGCCATAAGCTCATTTTTGCACTATGCCAATATCTCGTTAACATACTGAGCTAATGGTGAGAATCTACCATAACACACTTAACAACGATCAGTTTGTTTTTTATTATTATTATTATTATTATTATTATTATTATTATTATTATTACTACTACTACTACTACTACTACTACTACTACTACTACTATTATTATTATTATTATTATTATTATTATTATTATTATTATTATTGTTGTTGTTGTTGTTGTTGTTGTTGTTGTTGTTGTTTTTCCAGCTATCTTTTCAACAAGAACTTGAAAAAATATGAAACAACAGAATGAAATAACACATCGTTTGTGACATCCACAAACGCCATCGTTACCATCTGTTGTCTGTTAACAGCATTAGGTGAAACTAATTTCCGGAATTAATTGATCGTTGAAAGAATGTGATAATTTTTAGTGTTCGGCATTGTTCGGACTACAAGTTTGATAATAAAAAAATAGCACATGTTGTTATGGATTAACTTTTTTTTTAAAATTTTTCATTTATTTCAAACTTGACCAATATATTGGAAATCAAATTCATATCTCGTTACAAATGAAGTTTAATACATCCATACTTACGTTGCTAGGGAGCTTCATCAAGCTTAATGTTTTTTAACATTCGTCTCACTTTTTAAATATTGATATAAAGTTAGAAGCTCAGAAGCTCATTATACTAACGGTGGACTTCTGATAATATAATATTGGTCACAATATAAAAAATTTTCTTACCATAAAATTAATAACATGTGATACGCATCACATTTGATATGAAAAAAAATTCCAAAAAATAATAATAAAAGACACCTCCCCTTTATAACTTATCTGCTCAGATAAATTTTTTATTACCTCAACAGGGGCGGTGGTTAACTATCCTGTAATAGACTAATACCAGGGCAAATAAACATTATTATACACATCACATTCTATATGAAACTTAAATAAAAGAAAAATAAATAAAACAAATTAATAAAAATAATCCACCTTCCCATCATCACATATTTCCTCAGTTATTTTTATTCGATTTTTTTTAAATTGTTTTAATTGTTTCAACAAGATCGGGGGATTGACTATCCTGTAATGAGTTAATAACTAACGCAAACAGACATATATCTATATTTAGATAGGTAATAATTGATCCATTCTAGCAAATAATATTGATGTCTGTATTCCAATAGAATTCATTGTATGATATCTGTGTTGTACATGACTATGGTCATAGTTTTAAAGTTTCCTCCTATCAGATCAATAGATTATATTGACTGGTTACCGACCCCCCTTAATACACATATAATAACCTACATAACGATACATTTGTAGTGTTTGTATACCCCTCAAAAAGGATTTATCTATATCAAATATGCATTAAATTTATTCTGTTGGATACATAAATATCATTTTGTGAAAAATCTTTGGAAAAAAGAAAACTGTGTTATTCGTTTTAAGTATTTTTTATTCCGATTTTGGATTTATTTTTTCGGACAAAATGTATATTGGAAGGGTAAGTACCACACAACGGGTGATTGTTTTAATCTATATTTTTTATCACTCCACATTGTCCGTTTCAATATGCATTGAATTAATTTTGTTGAAGAAACATCGTAAACAGTTTTATTAGTAGAAGCTATTTACTGCAGTTAAGGCCTGCACCGCAAATGTTAGAACGGTATCTTGTATCATTGTTTAATTTATTTATTTATTCATTTATTTATTTATTTATTTATTTATTTATTTATTTATTTATTTATTTATTTATTTATTTATTTATTTATTATTATTATTATTATTTTTTTTTTTTTTTTTTTTTTTTTTATAGTGTTGCGATAAACTGTTTTATCATCGCGTTGTATAGGGACACATAGATAAGTTTTAGTATACACGAGTATCATTATTCCTGTCTTTTTATGGCTATGTTCATGCCTTAGTCTCGGGAAAGGCTTATATTGTCTGGTTACATTCACTTCAATGGTTCGTTCCTCTGTTATCTCATTGTTTCGTGTTCTTGGTTGCATAGGCTTTTGTCAATTGTGCGTTTTACCTACAAATTAAGTACTCCCTGCTATTTTAGATTTCGGTCGGATTTTAATGGTTTTTATAGAACTTTGGTTTTCTAGGTAGTATTGCGTATTGAGAAATCTTGTAATGGTTTTTGTCTGTTTATAAAATATCATTCATAGGAAGTCTGTATTTGATATAGGAATTCTAAAAGACTCCTAAAACACAAAACAAAATGCATCAATCAAGAACTTAACGACTCATGATTAAAAATATTAGACATTGAACCAGCAACAAGCATAAAAATGGCGTACAGTCCAGTGTTGTAAGTTATTATTTCAGATATTGTCCCGGAACAATTTTTTATCTGACTTTTGTAACTTTTTTCTATTTTGGTTGAAAACATTTTTGTGATTTTAAGTCAAATTTAAGTAATATAATGCGATAGATATTCTTAATATTGTTGCAACTAATCGATTTCTTGATATTGATAAAAAAACAACAGAGGACATATAAACTTTATTTGAACAAAGAAAGAAAACAGACATAGTTTACATTGTCATGTGCTACTTTTGAATGTATTATTTCATAAAAATTCAAAATTAACACATGACAACATTTTAATAGTTATTATAGTGATGAATGAAAACTTTGTCTGAGAGCTCGTTTGAATTTCAGTTTTCATGTCATATATGTTTTTAATGAATGAATAATTAAGTCATACTCTGTGTGTAATAAATATCTATTATAATGTATTTGTCTCAAGAAAATAAAAAATAACAATAACATTCATGGTATATATGTATAGGTTAGGAAGTTTGGATATCGACAACTATCAGAGTCATAATTCCAATAAGTAAGCTGATTGTCAATATACAATATTTGACCCAGTAAAAAGATTTAAAGTCTCGCTAATCCGTCTTAAAATGTCCAATAAATTCGATATTTATAAGTATACATATGTTTAGTTATTAATCATAAATGCCAATGAGAAAATTGTTAGATTGATTTCAGAACCCCGCTGAGAAATAGTTTCCATTATAATCAAAACATATTTTCGCCTATACTTTGGGCCATTTTTTATGCTTGTGTCGTGTACCTTTTGCTGCAGCAGTACCGCATGATTGCTGCTTATTGCATCTTGAGGAATAAAGTTTATCCAAAACCTAAAAGTTAAGAATGGCTAATCCAAATTGTGTATGATAAGATTACAGAGTTATGTTTAACTGTATAATACTGTAATATATCATTTTTGAATGTATTTCATGATTAAATCAAAAATGGTATATGACAATTCTGTCTCTGCTTTTATCTAAAAAACCGATTATTCTTTTTGAAGAGTAAATGGTTCATTTCTTTTTGTCATTAAATGTTACATTAATTAAAAAATTAAATGGTGCGAAAATTACTCTCATTCATACATAATGCAATATAGTATTCCTTAGAATATTTACAACTCTTTATTTACAGAAGAATAACCTATATATAAGGTTTTAAATATCGTCATTTTGGTATACATGCCGTAATAAATAATCTACGAAACATTACTTTCGCTTTTTTAAAACTTCATAAATAATGATGAAATAATAATGGAACGCTTTAAAATATTAACGATTTTAAAGCCATCATAGACTCATCTATAGAAAACTGAATACATAATGACATTGTTATTTTCTATACTTGTAGCAAACCTATAGCTTTGTTATAAATTCTGAATACCGGTATTTTATCATCTTATTATCAATAGTCTGCATAGCTTTATATTGCCTTGTATGTTCTAATTCCTGATGTTGTTAATGGGGTAGTCGTGGTTGTTTCGACCATAGTAAAGTGATCAATTCCCACAGGGTTATTATTATTATTATTATTATTATTATTATTATTATTATTATTATTATTGGCCACGATGTATAATAACCGGGCTGGTTTGACCCTTCAATATTTCTATCACCGCACAAGTGGACAATTGTTACAATGCCGGTTCCAAGTCGATATAATGTGATAATTAGTGTTTCTGTCATGTGCTGATTTTGAATTTCTATTAAAATATTGCATTCAAAATCAGCACATGACAACTGCTGATTTTGAATGCATTGTTTTAATAGAATTTCAAAATCAGCACATGCCAGTTCTAGTATGTTATTGTATACCTGTTTTATTATTTATTTGTACTTTGTCTTGGTGTCGTCGGTTGTTGTCAAGTACGTGTTTTCTGTCTGTCATAATTTTCTTTTTTCTTTTTTTTTATTTACGCACATTCCAACAACATAAAAAGTGTGTACTAAGTTTTATTATTTTATTTTATTTTATTTTATTTTATTTTATTTTAATTTATTTTATTTGTTCTGTGGTGTTTGTGCTTATTTTATGGCTTTTGCAAAATGCATTTCTATATTTCTGTTTGAAGTGTCAAGTGTACACAAATAGCCGTAACAATTTGTTTTATATTATTTTAATTGTTATGGCTGTTGAACAAATTTATTTAATTGATTCAGAATTTAAAACTTATTTGCCAAGGCTTTGAATCGAATGATTAAATAAACACGTATTATTGGTTTTCGATAAAAAAAAATAGGACTTCACGTAAACATCTCATAAAGATATTTTGTTTTTAATTTGTATGTTTATTTTTTTAAATATCCAACAAGAAGAATGTAAATAGATACAAGTGATGTTACAAGTGTTACTTCAAAATACACATTTGTCATTAAAACAGTATGGATCAATGTAATTCAAAACAAAATAAAGAAGAGGTTATACATCAAACACGTGATGCTTCCTGTCAGAAAGTTAATGTATTCAATCACAAATTGTAGTATTCATCGATCCTGTTCTCCAATGTTTAGATCCATATATAATCCATTTTCATGCCATTGAATACTGTTTTGTAATCATGCCCTATGTTGGCAGGTTGGCTAAAAGTTGATAGCTTTTTAATGGTGTACATGTATTTTAATATGTGTATTTATATTTTCTTTACTATCGATGATGTCATATTATGTTTTTTTTTGAAAATTTCATTCAGAAAATTCAAAAAAATTATAATATGACAATGTTACTAGTTCTTGTTTATCCTGGCTACTGTTTATCTTGTGTCTTGTATCTGTTTGTTTATTGTATTGTTGTTAATAGTTTTGGTTACCCTGGCTATCGTTAGAACATGTGATTCAGCAGCAACATTATATTTCCTACTTGTATTAAATTTAAAGTAAATACTTAAAAAGATTTATTTTATTTATTTATTTATTGGAATACCATCTTACATAAAAGTACATAGTACATATATGTTATAATAGTGATCTCCATCAACATAAAGAAATACAAAACTAACTGTTTCTTAGTTCTATAGCATGTTTCAAGTAAGAAGTTATATGGATCACATCTACATAACTTTGTGGGTTCAAAATGCCAGCAGTTAACAGAATACTATTTGTAAAAGGGTTATTCTTAATATTATTTACTATGTATTTCTGACGTAAATGTATATATTTATTACAAAATAGTATGAAGTGATTTTCGTCCTCAACTGAATTTGAACAAAATTTACAGATTCTTTTTGAACGTTCAATCTTGGTATATCTACTAGTCTCTATATGTAAAGAGTGAGCACTTATTCTAAATTTTGTAATCAACATCTTTCCTTGTTTGGTAAAGGTTTATTTAAATTTATTTTAGTAAAATTGTCCAGATGTCTGAAATGTATACTTATTATTATATATGCGTCCTTTAGCCATTATTAACACTCACTAAATTATAGACAACAATTACTTAATTTAAGATCAGTAAGGCATTTTGGCATATTGAATTATTTAAATAAAATAGTAGATGTTAAATCTGATAAAAATATAGTAATTTAAACTCAATTTAAACGATTTCAAATTAATTAAAATCCCCTTTCATAGGCAACTAACCATGAAACCATGAAATTTATACATACTCTTTAAGTAAGCATATCATAAACTTACTTTATATATATATATATATATATATATATATATATATATATATATATATATATATATATATATATATATATATATATATATCTCACAATCAAGTTTTTCTTAAAAGTATATATGTGCAAGGTATAGCAGTTTAAAAGAAAAGTCATTATAAATAGCATGTTAAATATTGATTATTGTGATTGAACCAAATGACCCGTTACCTGTAATGAGCTTTTATACGGTAAATACTTGGTTTATAAGATACTATTGTCAGCATGTTAGAATTACGCCTGATATATTTAAGACAAATTCTTTCAGGTCTGAATATGTTTAACTTAACATATTGTTGAAGTAAGCCATTGTATAATATCTTACTTTGACAGTAGTTAGAAGGAGAGTTGTGTATTGAACAAATATTGGATTCGCATTAACGATTCTTAAGTGCAATCTTTCTCAAAGAACTAATTGTGGTTTCTACCCAAACAGCCAATAATATACAGCGTTGTACATATAGCGTATTGAAGGGATTAGCCAAGCTACACGGGACACTTTTGAGGAATATTATTATAAGCAAATAGA